>BQNB010032110.1:3330-53442 GCA_026074375.1 Tanacetum coccineum
ATGACTCCAAGATCAAAAACCGTGTTTTTAACGTCGGTGATCGAGTCCTCCTCTTTAACTCTAGATTAAAGATTTTCTCGGGCAAGCTTAAGACCCGATGGAGTGGACCATTCACTGTAACCCAAGTCTTTCTATATGGCACTATCGAGTTATCCCAAAACTCTGGGCCAAACTTCAAAGTGAATGGTCATCGTTTGAAGCACTACTTTGGAAGGGACGTACCACAATTGGTAGTCCCGGATCTCCAGACTTTCCCTATGGACCAATGAATGTGGGGATCGAGTCGAGCTTGTGACTCGGTGAACAAAAACAAGTCGCTTCGTAGGAGGCAACCCATGCTTATCCTTCTATCTTCTTTCTATTTTCTTCTAACTGTGTAACGTGAGGAGGTGTGCCTCTTCCATTTCTCGTATGCTTGTGTTTTTATGGTTTATTTGTCCAGGATGTCCCGGATTTTGAAGCCTCTCGTGCTCGCGGTTTTTTTCCTCCGATCACAAGAGCTTCACATCCTCAGCTTCATTTTGGAATCCAATATCCTAATCTAATCGACTAACGTTTTTCTTTTGGCATAATTCATAAACGACCTTAGATTTACGTAGGTACCCTTTTTAAAACATCGAGGACGATGTTTAGTTCTAGTATGGGGGGGATCTTCGATTTGATTTTGCCTGCAGCCGGTTGTCACGTAATCCCGTTTTTACCAGCAAAATTTTTGCAAAAATACCAAAAAATGAAAAAAAAATTAAAAATTTTCAAAAATAAAATAAGTGTTTTGTCACAGTTTTGTCTTTCCTAATGGGTAGAATGAGAATAAATTTTGACTCGGTCGAGCATGTTGAGCTCTTAGCTTGTCCCTTAACTTTTAGACTAAGCGTTCACGGACTTTAAAATTCGTGAAGAACGAAAAATGATAGTGTTGTTTACAAGTAAGATGCTAAACAAGGATTAGTTGGATATATTAAAAGCTTATGAGTGTAACTTGTCGCTTTTTCTCCCCGAAGCTCTTAACCTGACTAATAAACGTGCTTAATTTTTCTTTTAACTTTAAACCGACATTTTCTAAAAGAAGCTCTTTCGGAAACGAAAATTTTTATCTTAGTTCAACTGTATACTTGAGTTTCTAAAACGAAATTTTCTCTATTACGGAAAATATGTTGCAAAATAAAAAAATAACAAAAAATGAAAAAATGAAAAATGAATGATGAAAAATATAAACTGTGGGCTGATAAAGGTTTACTGCATCTTGCCGGCTCACAACCGATGTTGCAGTCTTCAAAACAAAGCCCATAGTAAGATAATAAATGCCAAAGTGCATTCTTAAGTATATCAATAAGAATTCTCTGTCAGTTTACTTCATCTTGTCGGAGGCGTGGCCGATGTTGTAGTCATGTAAATGATGACGGTATTATAGTATAGCAATAAATGACTAATAAGGAAAATTTAATGGTTAAAATTTCTTTTTCTAAACTCAAGTATAATTTTGACCTAAGAATAACTTGCTCTAAGACTTCAAAAGTTGTTGGTTGTCGTTGGTAGATTATTTCTAGGAATAATCGCACCAATGAGATTATTAAATTTTTGATGTTTGCGTGCTTTGAGTAGTATTGTTTATTTAGCGTTAAATCTAAGAAATTTGGCCTAAAAGGGTGGAGTATCTTTTGCGATGTTTGCGGGTGCTTGAGTAGTAACTTCGTTTAATTTAGCGTAAATCTAAAAGAAATTCGCCTAAAAGGGTGGAGTATCCCAGCGTATTACATTCGAACATTACTCTTGTGGGGTCTCAACCTGATAACCTAAGTCGAACTCGGCTGGGATCTATCGAGAATATGCTGGTTGGTGGGTGATCTAGTCTTTTCCCCAGATTTCTTCAGAAATATCGTTATGCGCATAAACTATACTACTTTCTAAAACTGTCGATCTAATTTTAACTTAAAATTAAGCACAACCACTCTAATTGAATAATTGTTGGGAGCGAAAAGTTGACAAGTCATAGTTATAAGTAGTGTTAGCATTTTTACTTGTACTTAACGGTGATTTCATTTTTACGCTTAGCTTGGGACTAGTGAAAAATCGGGGACGATGAATTTATCCGTCAGGACATCCGTAGATTATTCTATGGGCGCTTCTCATTCTATGATCCCAGTGTTGATAAAATAAAGGAAGTCAAACATATTAGTTAAGAAAAGAAAAAGGAAAAATACAAAAATATTAGGGATAGTTAGTGTAAATATAAAAAAATGGTGAAAACAGGACTTGTCGAAGCTAATGATTTTTTTTAGTTCCCCTTGACGAACACTTATTTCGAGGTTATTAGTCGAGGGGGATTAAGATTCTTGGTTTTCTTAAAGTGTTTACTTCATAACATTGCGTGAGGACACGGCAATACCTTAGTATGGGGGATTTAATATGTGCTTAATTACACATATTTTATACCAAATAAAACGAGCTTAAATGACCAAAAACAGACAGAAATTGCCAAATATATGTTTGTTTTGCTTTGTGTACTGAGCAGGTATCGGATATTCAGAAAAAGACGAAAAACAAAGCCAAACCAGACAAAACCGAGCACGGATTTGAAAAGAGCATGAAAAACTGAGGCCAAGGGTACAAAAAGATTGAAAACGGAGCTCAAACGAAAATTACCGGATCGACTCGACAACGTTTGTGTATAAGTCAAAACGAAGTCAAAGTCAACCCCGAGACCCGTCGTTGGAAAAAGCTTCAAAAAAAAAAAAAACCCAAACTCGAAAAACTAAATTTCTAAAAGTGGGCCCACCCGTACCCACCTAGTGGGCCCAGGTCAGCCCACTTTATTTAAAATAACCCATGAGCCCAAATACAAATAAGCCCATGTCAACCCTTTTAGAAACAAACCAGCCCAACACCTTACCTTGGCCCAATTGACACTTAACCAGCCTAACTAAACCCTTTAACAGATAAGCCGTTAGTCCTAAAAAGGACTATCCTTGCAAACACAAATGCACTTGAGGGATTGAACCCTATTAACTCTTCAATCTTACACATCACAAGGACCTAAGCTGCTATATCACTAGACAAAATGAGGGGCCTAAAGTGTCATCTACCAAACAGTTATCCCTGCACCCCCTTTCTATCCAGTTAAACCCTAACCCAATTTCCCGCCATAAACCAAAACCCCCAAAAAAACCTGTTTACCTTTTCCCTCTCCCCAAAACACTCAACCCCTAACATTTTACCCTGCAACTCCTATTACACAAGGGACAAACCCCATAAACCCTCCCCATCACATGATGCCTTGGCCACTGTGGCAATCTAAGTTGCTAAATTAAATGAAGGTTTAAGATGAATTTGTTTTGCTCCAAGAATATTTCGAGGGCTAGGAATATGTTTTTGGTTTTGGCTTCTCACAACACAAACACAACAAGCACAAGCTAAGAAAGACTTCCCAGCTTATAAAAGAAGGAGAAGACAGAGATAGTGTAGGGTAGTTTTTCGAGTGTAAACTAATTTTCAGCTTATTGTAACTTTTAAACTTTGTACTCGTTTCAAGTTATACAAGTCATTTAATTTAAATTTGTTTCTTACTTTACTTATTTACTTTATGCAAAGTTTATATAAAAAAAGGGGTTAAAAAGCTATAAGCCGTTTGATTAAGCCATATTGTTTCCTATAAGTTCTTAAGGCTTTAATAAGCTTAACAAAACTTATTTGATCTCAGTTGGCCTGTGTACCTTGAAATTTGGTTAAAAGTTCCTGTTTGAGTGCTTTTGAATTAATAAGCTTATTTGGAAGACAAGCCAGAAGGGGATGGGCTTGTAGGGGATAATTTTTAGCTTATCTAATAAGCCAGGTAGACATCAAGCTATTTCCAGTATTTCTGTCCTTGGATAACACAGGACAAAAGGTGCTTATAAATTTTCTTTTCTCAATTTCTTGTTCCTATTATTTACTTTTCCATCCACTGTTGCTTATCATTTGGCTTCATACTTGCTTATTGTGCTTATTTATATCTTCATTGTGCTTATTGTCTCTTTAAAATGCCTATTTAATTTAGTTTATTGCATGACTTAAACTGATTTACCCTTTAACTGCATCATAAAGGAGTGTTTGGGTTAAGCCCCCAAAATGGGTCCTATTGAGTTAAAACTCTTTGGGTCACTTTGGCCAGCTTCAATTACATTTTTTAGTTAGTATAAATGAGTTTTTAGAAGTTTTTCAAGTTTAAAATTTGTTTTTAAGGTTTTTGCAAAACCCCCTTTGAACCTGTGGTGACACAGTGGACTCAAAGGGGCTTAATTGTTTAAGCTTATCAACTTAGCTCTAGAGTCTGTTTTTTAAGTGCACTTTGGTGTCAAGATAGAATAGCCTAAGTCCCAGTATTGTTTAAATGAGTTTTGGTAAAAGACTGACAAGTCTCAGTTTTATATTTTCATAAGTTTTAATTACCCGTTTTTTATTTTCAACTTTCACCCTTTAAACCATGTTATTAGCTTGTGAATTTTTGAGCACAAGCTCATTATGAGCTTGTCTCTGTCTGTTTCAACTTATCTTTAAGCTTTGAGCTTATTTGATGGTTTAAACCAAGGGCTGCAAAGAGCCATTGGGTCTGCCACTTAGGGGTCCCCTGGTGCAAAGTGCCAAATTGACAGCTGCTATAAGCTATCTTAAAGCTTATCATCCACCTTGTTTTCAGCAGTTTTAGACAGCTTATAGGGTGTGCTTAAAGCCCCTATAAGCTCAGCCATTGGGTCCCACTTTAAGAGCTTGAAAATAAGCCCTGAAAGTGCCCCAAGGGCCTGTTGGCCTGCAGCCAAGCCTTGTAGGCTTAATTAGCTTATTGCAGTTTAATGCCCTGTCATTTTAGCTTATTTAGGTTTAGAATAGCTTATTAGGTTAGATTAGGTCTAATGTGCCTTAGTTTGTCCCTTTTAGTGCTTATTCTAGCTTATTTGTTGTTTATCTAAAATTTCTAAGTATAAAGCCATTTTTGGCTTAGGTGCTTATTTAGCCTTTTAGTCTGTTTTATTTGCTTATTTTAGCTTAATAAATGCTTAATAGACTAGAGTAGATATAGGACTTAGCTTAATTCTCATTTTCATAGCTTATATTAGCTTAACTAAGCCAACATTATAGCTTGTTTTTGTTTTAAGTGAGCTTTAGCATTTTGCCAGCTTTTTGGCTTATTTCTGAGCTTATTATTAAGTTTCAATAAAAAGTTCAAGTTTTAAAAATGCTAATTTATATGTGCTTTAAAACTTTGTAAAAAAAAATTTTGAAAAAAAAAATAAAAAGGGGAAGGAGTGAAGTCCCAAGGAGCTGAGGCTCGAACTCGGGACCTCACCTCCCTCAACCCTCTTAATCACATACACACTACCAAACATGCTCCCTTGGGTCTTCCTGTTAAGAACCCTTGGGCCAGTTTAATTATAAACACAAATTGGCCATTTTGCCTTATAAGCTGTTTAAGCTAATTTGACAGCTTATTTGATAAGCTGGTTTCTCCCTTTCAATTTTCATAGGACCCTCCAACTTTAGCTATTTTATGTAAATTTTTCAGATTTTTATAAAGTTTAAATATTTTTTATAATTTATTTTCTTTTTAAACTTAAAAAAATTCATAAAAAATTCAAAAATTATCAAAAAAATATTTTTCTTTTTTAGAAAATTTTCTTTAGTCATCTAGTTTGTAGGAAAAATATAAAAATTTTCGTAGGGTCATTTTTATAACTTTTTGCTTTTTAAAGAACGGGGTCGGGTGCGGTTTTTGTCTTGACTCGTTTTTGGGTCAAACGACCTCCGTTTTCGGTCTAGTCTTTTTCATTCTTCGTTATTTGACTCCTAGAGTAGTTTAGAAGTGAAAATTTCTTCGTAGGGTTAATTTTGAAGATTTTAGCTTTTTGCCCCTTTGTTCGGGGTCCGTGCTCTTGTTTTCTAGCTTAATTTCATAATTTTTAGATTTTCTTAAAACTTTTTTGTTTGTTATTGTTTAATTTAACTTTCCACACTCTCAAATCATTTTTCTCATTCAAACTCCAATCTTCCGACTGTATCGATTCTCCAGTCCAGCCTCGTTGGGGATAAACGACCCGGGAACATTCTATACTACTTCTCGGTTTTTATTGATCTTGTTGATTTTTAGACTTATATATATTTTATATTTTATCATATATTATATATTTGTAAATATAAGCTCAAAAATCAACCTGCAAACCAAGCGTGCTACACCCAAAAAGCCCACAACCACCACACCAGTCAAACAAACCAAGCCAGCTCCTCCTCCTTCAAAGAAACCTTCCAAGCGTAAGCTTCCACAGAAAGTTAGGAAGGGAAAGCCTGCTTTCCAACTTGTTGACGAAGAAGATGAAGCTCAACAAGAATCTATTCCTCAAAGAGAAGATGATGATCCTGATCTCGAACTAGCTAAGAAGTTAAGTTTGGAAACACCTCAAGAAAAGGGAGAAGGAGAAGGTGATAATGCTGACCTGGAACGGGCTATCAAGCTTAGCTTAGATCCGGCCTTTCTGCCACAAGGTCGGGCACCTGTTGGAGGAGTGACGATCAGGGATCCAGTGTCAGAAGCAACTCCCAAACTGCATGAAGTAGTAGGCAAGGGAAAGGCCGTTGTAACTGAAGAACAAGTAGCTCATTCCCTGATCGATCTGTCAAAGAAGAAAAGAACTACTGATCAGTTTATCCTTGCTAGGCGTGATCAATCTCCTCCTGATTCTACAACTGGACCCTCTTCTCGACCCGATGATGATACATCAGAGAAGGTGATCCATGAATCTTCATCAACATCTGATTCAGAAAGAACAGAAAGTGATACAGAATCTGGTGCTCCTAAAGGTGACAAAGTTCAAGGTGAAATAGTCTCGTCTACCGTAACATCAGGAGTAAGCATTCCTGTATCAGACCCTGAGAAAGCACATGAGGCTCTGGCTGGACCAGACCCTGAGCCCATGAACGAAGACCAGACTGGATCAGACTCTGGAAAATTACATGTGTCTCTTGCTGGACCAAACCCTGAGCACATGGATGATGAAATTCATTGCACACGCCTACCAAAGTTCATGAAAACCTGAAGCTCATAACAGACGAACGTGTCATCGATGATAAACCAGAAAGTCATTCTGGTTCTATGTCTTCCCTGAAAAATCTCGATGACTCTTTTAACTTTGGGGATCAATTTCTTCATGACAAACCAACCGAAGATGATCAGGAGAAATCTAAAGCTAGAGAGGAGTCTGATTCCACTATACCTGATCCTAGTCATCAGACAGTAACGTCAACTCCTCCAGTGATTGCTCCCTTCACAGATGTCACATCTTCAGAGCCATCATTACTGGTCACTCCTCCACCAATCAACACGGAAGCTACAACAATCACCACATCTCTCCCTGAAATCACTCCATTCATCGCCCTTCAGCTAAGAGTGGCAAGATTGGAACAAGAGATGTCTGAAGTGAAGAAGACTGATCTCTCTGCTGATGTGTTGGCTTCAATAAGATCCCAAGTTCCTACGGCTGTTGATAATTATCTAGGAACAAAACTTGATGATGCTCTCCTTAAGGTTCTTGAACGACACACTGCAGATTTAGTCGAGAAATACTCTGTGTTGCCTGGACCAGAGTCTGTCAGGAATCAAGAATCTAGAAAGAGTCCAAAGGAGATTATAAAAGCCAAAAAGGAACAAGGGAGGAGAACAAGATTCTACTTACACCATCAGGTCACTGATGAAGTTGATAATGAGAGTTGGATCTAAAGAGTGCCTCTTAGTCCACATGAATAAAAGAAGTCTGGCCAACAAAAACACGACAACTACCGGCTAATACAATTGCCTCTCATGGAAGCTTTTGATAGCGGATGATGAACGCCACGATAAGGAAGTTGCAGACAAGGTGAAAGACCACAAGAGAAAGCTTGATAGTGATGATGATGATGAAGACGATGATGATAGATGCTGCAGCCCTTCAGCTGGATCAAACCAGGGTCCAAGAGAGGAGATCTGATTCTGCCTTAGCTGCTAGGGGGTCAGCTAACCTCCTCCGAAAGCTTAATTACCAAAAGCTCAAAGAAACCAAGGGATCCTGATCATCTGCTTCCCAACAACATCCAACTCTCTCCTCAACTGGATGGCAGATCACTGACACAAGAGAGGCTGGTGTTGACTCTTTGATGCACATATCTGATCCCGAATCAGAACATTCTGAACAATCTTCAGATGACATTTCAATGCAGGATGAAGGGAATGTCTCAGATATGGAGGACACTGACAACGCTCACATTCCCAAGGTGTCGACCACTACGTGGTTTAAGCCGATTCCAGAAAGCGAGAGACCTGCTACACCTGAACCAGAATAGACCATTCCTGACTGGCTGGATTCACACCGTAAATATATATAATATATAACAAAATATAAAATATATAATTAAGTGTAAAAACCAGCAATCAATGAAACCGAGAAGTAGTATAGAGCTTTCCCGGGGTCTAGTTTTATATTTTCCCCAACGAGGCTGGACTGGTAAATCGATACGATCGAAGATTTGAGTTTGAAGGAAGGAATTGGTTTGGGAAGTTGAAAAAGTCAAATTAGATAATAACGGACTAAAACGTTTAAGAAAAACCTAGAAATTACGAAATTAAACTAGAAAACGAGAGCCCGAATCCCGAACAAAAGGGGGAAAACCTAAAATCTTTAAAAATACGCCTACGAAGAAATTTTCGCTTCTAAACTACTCTATGGACCAAATAACGAAGAATGAAAAAGACTAGACCGAAAACGGAGTTCGTTTGACCCAAAAACGAGTCAAAACAAAATCCCGTACCCGGACCCGTTCTTTAAAAAAAGAAAAGTTATAAAAATGACCCTACGAAAAATTTTATATTTTTCCTACAAACTAGATGATAAAAGAAAATTTTCTAAAAAAGCAAAATATTTTTTTGATAATTTTTGTATTTTTTATGAATTAAATAAACTTTTAACTAAATTAAATTATAAAAAATATTAAACGATTACTAAAAATTCTGAAAAATTTACAAAAATTACTTTACTATATTAAGTTCCTACGAAAATTAAGAAACACAAATAAGCTGAAGGAATAAGCCCCGAAAATAAGCTTGACAGCTTATTAGCCTATTTGGCCAAAACACCCTTAAATACTAAGCACCTTGGGTCTTTAACGAAAAAGACCCAAGGGCGCAGTGGTAAGAGGTGTGTGTAAAGGGGGTTTGTATCGCTTGGTCCCGGGTTCGAGTCTTGCTCACCCGGGCCAAGTGTCTTTCCCCCTTTTTTATTTTTCGAAAAACTCTAGGGTAGAAAATGAACAAAAGTAAAGTGAAAGGTAGGCGGGCAAATTAGTGTAATTTTACACTATAGTGCAAACGAGTACCCTTGGACTTTAAGAAAAGTACCAAACCAACCCTACGATCTAGCTTATTTTTTGGCTTATTAAAAATTAAGATTCAGCAAAAACTTAAAACTACAAACTTATTAAGGAGCTTATATTAAACAACTTTAACAAATGCACTTTTCACTTTTATCAAAAGAATAAGCTTAAAAATAAGCTTAAAGTTGACAGCAAGCTTAAGAGGATTATTAAGCTAAAAATTCTTATGTCCTTTTTGGGCTTGGGTCGTATAAGCTAAGCTAAGGACCTAAAATAACAAAGGTAAAAAAAAAAAAAAAAAAATTTTAATTTTAATTAAACTAACTTAAATAAGCTAACAAGGAAAGGAAAAGCTAAACTAAATAAGCTGTGGAAACTTATTACGGCAGAAAAGCTTAAATAAAGCTTGAAGACAAAAATTGCTTAACTTGGGCAAATAAGCTAGAAAAAGGCAAAATAAGCTTAACAACTAATTATCTAATCTAAATAGGCTGTAAGAACACAAGGGAGCTTATGGAATAAGCTCAATAAGCCAGAATCAAAAGATAGGCAATCCCTCAGCCTAAGGGGCTCAAAAACAGCCAAAGGGCATGTTTGGGCTTGAAAATAAGCTAACTAACAAGCTTCCTAAGGCCTGAAACTTTGAGGGCTTATTTAAGAAACTTATAGACTCTTCAAATAAGCAAAACTTGGGCTTAAGTGTGCTTAATGCTGAGAAAGATGAATGAGACTCCATAAAAAAAGAAGTTCCCCCCTTTGCACCAGGGGAACTTTAAGGCAAATCTCAAGGGCTTATTTGACAGCTTATTTTAAGCTGTCAAATAAGCTCTAAAAACACAAAGAAGCTCAAACAGATTGAGTGCTATAGCTAAGGGGCTTGTGCACCAATTTTCAGCTTTTAAAAATCAATTCTACTTGCTTATTTTTGATAGGAAAAAGTTGGTTGGGTTTGTTAAAAAACGGTGGCACTAAGAAACTTGGGTGAATTTGACCCAAGAAGTCAAAATAACCAAAGGTTTTGACAGGAGTTTTAACATACACAAAACACAAACTTTTTGAGGCAAAAACTCTAACCTACAAGTGCTTAATCAAATAAGCACTTGTGGGTTTCTTAAAAACCTAACAGTTTCAAAGTGGGTTCATAAACCTTTGAAAAACAAATTTTCAACTAAAAAAACTTTTAAAAACACTTTACAAACACCAAAGATGATCTTAACTACTAAGTGACCCTAACCAAAGTCAAAACCATTTTGACCGTCGTTTAGGCTTTGCGCCAAAACACCCTTTACTTAAAACTGCCAAACTAAAGTGGGCTTAAAAATCTATTTTAAAGCTAAAACTTTTAAAACCTTTTATCCACTTCCACTTAAAATGACCTAGTTAAACTATTTAAGCTATAAATTGCCTAGCTTATTTTGAAAAATAAGCTAGTTTCTCTACTAGCTTTTTGCACTAATATGACAATTTTAAGTTATAAACTAAGATTACATAAGTTTAACCTAATGAAAACTGAAAACAGCTAGATATTAAACCTAAACAAACATGTTTGAAAAGAATAAAAGCAAATAAGCTAGTGTCTAAAGCTAAAAATTAAGCTAAATGAAATTGAAATTGAAACCTTGGATTTGTTGCTGCAGAAACCAGGACCACTCTCTGATCGATGGCCAAAAACCTGCCTAATGGCTCCTTAGCCTCTAAACCTGAGCTTAAAAGCTCAATAAGCTCTTGGGAGCTTATCACTCCAAATAGCTTCCAAAATGAATCTCATGAACAATTATGAATTAAATTCAAATGAAAACAGTATTTAAGAGCTTATAACAAGTTTTAAAGCTGAATTAGAGCTTATTAACAAGAATAAGCTCAAAAGAGCTTATTAAGAGCTTATTGCTAAAAAAATGGCTTATAACTTGAAATTTAAAACATAAACACGATTGAACTTACTTCATTAATAACTAAAAAGAGTACAAAGATTAACAACCCATTAAACTGAAATGGAAAAGGTTTTGAGACTAATTGCAGAACAATACACGAATTAGAAAATTACAAAGAAGAATTTAAAAAACTAAAAGCTCACTCCGTATCTTCTGTCTTCATCTCTTTATAGTGAGTTCTTGTGGTTAGTTGTGTGAGAGGGGGAAAGCAAACACATCTAGCCCCCAATTTCACAAAAATCTTTCTTGGTCCGTCGAAAAAGGTCATGGGAGTGTGGGATTGCCACTTGGCAATCTCACAGCTGGGAAAAATGATAGTGTAAGGATGGGGGAGGTGAGTATCTATTTGGTGTGAAGGTTATGGGAAATACGGGTATACCACACCTCGGAGTGTGTTTGGGGGAAAACTAGACGACAAAATAAGTATTAATTATAACAGGGTGTTGGTTTGGTAATTTTTACATGTTGGCCCCTCATGGTAAATCTTTCATTACACATTTCGTCCTTGTGATTATACACTTTTTGGGACTTGGCAAAGACAAGTCCCCAATAGTTAATAACTTCTTTGCACAATTCGTGTCCTTTGGTGAATACAACCCTTGACTTGCGATCACAAGTCCTAGAGTGTATCTTTGCAAAAATTACACAGAATGCACCCTTGTCTTCCTTTTATCTATTTTTCTTCTTTATATAAAGTTATAGGAATTGACAATTTTCAGTCCCTAAACTTATATTTCTTTGACTTTTGGCCTCGGGGTTGACTTGGGTTGACTTTGACTTTGACCAGTTGACTTTTCTGTTGACTTTTTGACTTGATTGACTTTCCGGCTTCGATTTGGCTTTGTCTTTCACAGTCTTTTCCATTCCGAGTCCGGTTTTGTCGTTTTGGCTTTGTTTTTTGTCCTTTTCTTAGTTATCCGTTCCTGCACAATACAATTAGCAAAACAAGCATATATTTGGCATTTTAAGTCCGTTTTTTGGTTATTTTAGCTCGTTTTTAAAGGTAAAAGGTATGTGTAATTAAGCACATACCAATTCCCCCGAATGATTTCCCGGAGCCAGAACATAAACTGGGCAAATGCATACGCCACAAAACGTATAAAGTTCTTGATGAAAACAAGCTTCAAAGGAAGACGTATGATATTAGGTCATTCATCAAATGGTTCTGCAGACGAACAGGAAAGAAGAAGCTCTGCAAAGCTGATTTAGAAGGTCCAGCATTCAACCTTGTTAAAGCCTTTCACAAGAACAGCGTCTTTCTTCAATACCAGATGGATGAAATGCCACAAAATCTGCTGACAAAATCAGGTTGACTTGAGTAATCCTGAGGGTCCATCAACATTCCCCAAAATTTAAATGAACCACTGCCCATAGGATGACCACCCTGGACAGGTACACATCAACCACAAATCATCTCAATAAGGATCTGGATTATCTGCTGACAGTGGACAAGAGCGAAAAATAGGCCTTATCCATATTCCAAGCTCAAAGCCGTTCGATACCTAGACTTGGCCTTGAAGAATTAGTTCCAATCGTTGTGGGTTGAGAGTGAACGCGAAATATGACATCAGTGCGTCTATGGCATCACTCACTACTGGTGGTTTAGGAGAAGGAATTCTATATCAACAAACACAGTGAGTCCTCTGATCGGAAGCATCAGATAGCAGATGCGAATTCTCATGTATCAGATGTCAAAGTTGTTTGAAAAATAGGATACACTATCTGAAGAGATAATCCTTCTTGCCGAGCTGATTACCAAGAATACAAGATCCTCGGAAAAGATTTCAAGGGAAACCTAAGCATCAAATGTTTTTGGAAGATCTGTTTCCTCTCAATATCAGAAAAGCTCAACCATCTGCCCAAGGAACAAGACAAGAACAGTCTTCACACTGCAGTCAACATGTGAAAAAAAACCTGTGATCAGGATCGTGTGGAGACTTACAGCTCGGGATTTGAAAGTAATCAACAAAGATCAACCTTGGAACGTCTAATTGGGATGCAGCCCGACAATTACTTTCAAAGAAGACTATAACGAATCGTCCCTAACCAAGAACAGTTGTCTAAAGAGACAGAAATGATCAAAAGAAAAACTGAGAGGCTGAATGAGCTCACAATTTATAGTTAAGAGACGTTGACAAGATCATGGAAAGCTAGACCAAATGGTTTAATAGACTTTCATCTGTACGAGTAACACTAAGGGCATTGGAACTAGGAAGTGTCAAGGTGACAAGAGAAGAAGCAAAGACTTCCATCACTGCAATCGAGAAAAGACTACAGATCAGAAGGATCTATCGAAGTCTAGAAAGCTTTGTTGGAGGAAATAATAAAGAGATATTGATACAGGCCTGATCAAACAGACAATGTGACGACATCCTCGTTACAATAAAAAGGTCAATTTTGTCTCTTATTATGAAAAATATATCATGTACATTAGTAGCTAGTTAATCTCTTGATGATTAAGTGTAGGAGTAATTTATATCCCTCAACGATTGAGGGGGAGCAGTTATATGTCTTAATACGTCTTGCGAATTAAGGCCACACTTTTCTCCCAAATTTTATAACATATTTAAATCAATTGATATCCAAAATGTCAAAGGGTTTAAAATTTTTGATAAGGGGAGAAAATGTGATTAAAATATGTGTATAATAATAACTGTGATTATTAGGACTCATATACTCCGCCCAACGTGCTAAACAATTTCGAATACCGAGCACATTTTGAGGGGGAGCGTTTCTGAAAAATGCCAAAAATAATCGAGGTACTAAACGCTTTTTTTGGGGAAAATTATTTACATTCATAATAAACTTAATGATTTTCAATTGGTTTTATGGAAAGGAGAACTGTACCAAAAGACCGACCATGCATTTTACTTAATTAGAGTTATAAGGTTGGTAAGGTTAGGTACTATTCCCAATGATCCAGCCATAACCGGAGGGATCTACCCAGGGACAATCCACTAGTTAGTGTAGAAGTCCTTAGGTATGACATGTAAAAGGAGTAAAAGCGAATAAGGGAAAAGTGCCGACTGAGATGGAGCTAGTACTGGAATAAACCCAACAAGGTTCTAGTCATGAAGTCTCGGTAAAGCAAACTGAAGTTTGAAGAATTAAAAGGATGTAAAGATAAAGGTTAAAGAAAGAAGCCTCCATTCAACTTAAGCAAAAACCGGGGTCAATTCATAATGCATCCAGAATCACTAATGATGATTGCAAGACATTGAATATCATCATCATAGACCCAGTGATGCAAAGCACAACCCTCCCTAGCCACTCAGAATCTCTTAAAAGATTTTTCTGTATCATTTCTCAACGGAAGACAAACACGTTATCAATTGACTTCCTCACTCCCGAGTTAGTTGATATTGAACAGTTGCAGTCCTGCTCCAGCCTCCGATTACTAAACCAAAATGCACTATTGAGTCTAGAGCCAAGAGATCGTCAATTAATATCGTTAGGACACATATCCAATTCTCTTGTCTTTCACACACTATGGAAACAAGTCTATCCTAAGAGTCCTACGCATTATCCTTGTGATATTGCCAGAACATCCGAGTGAAACGAAGGTTTTTCACAATGAAGATGGAAATCCTGCTAGATGCCAAACATCAAACAAGCTCTAGGTAGGTGACCTTGTGCGACTCTACAAGAATCCAAACTTGTGTCCAACTGGAAAAGAAACAATGGTGCGATTCTGTGTGAATCAAACTTGTTCCAGTATAATGAATATAACGGTTATTTATCATTTACAAACAATCCAAAACACTCGAAGTGTTACAAAAATTCTTTCATAAAAACACTTAACTGTCATGTCAATCATTTTTCTCTTTATTACTAACGTTCATTACAGATTATCTTTAAGATGGAGATGGAAGATGGAAATTCCCGTTCCCTGAGATGTCCAAGAAAATAACCGAATGCAGACACACCTACACTTTGTTATGATGTTATAACCTCATAAAGGTGTCAAAGCTTCCGCAAACTCTGATATCATGTATTTCCTCACAAGTGCACAAGTTTGGCGATCCATCACAAGATGATGTAAGATTTATGTTTGGGCATGATTTCATGAAATCTCAAGATCACAGTCAAAGACAACGTAAGATGAATCAAAAGATGACTATCCCAAATGTACGGATACAAATGTCTACGAGCTAAAACTAGAAGTGATTAAGTTTAGGTTATTATCCAGGGGTGACCTCACTTAGGGGGAGATTGTTAGATATTAGAAAAAAGACCACGGTCCCCGCGTGTTTTTACTGGGTTTATGTATAGCTTCGATTTAATAGTTAATAGTACGTTTTTCAGTTTAAGTCGGTAACGAAATACCCGTAAATTTGTAAAGTAACTATATATAGCCGCCACCAACTTTGAAGAGGCAAGCTTAGTTCATAATTCATTACAAAAAGAAAACACCTTCTCTCTCTAGAATATTCTCTCTCAAGTGTTTCTCTCTCTAGAAACTAGCCCGATCTAAGAATCGACCCCGTGTTATGATATAAGATATACCACAATTGTTTATCATTAATCATTAAATATGTCTATGTGTAGTTTGATTGATTTATGTTCTTGATTTATCTTTAACATGCAAGGCTAAACCTTCCTTTGTATTTACTCATGATTGCATGAAACTTAGGTTGTAGATCCTTTTGATGTTGCTTCTTGTTTATGGATGTGCGTGTTAGGCTCTAGAATTTTGTTTAGACCGTGTTCAGCCTTCCCAACTTATTCCCTTAGAGAACGATAACAACCCCCGAGTGTTGCATATACTACACTACAACGACTAAGTACACTGCCTAGGGGATTGTAAAGCTTCCTGTGAAGTCTTCACGACCCTCGTATCAATGACTCATTCTAATTGTTCTCTTCTTTATTACATGATTCTGCAAGAATCTGGTCCTGAATTCAGTAAGTCACAATCCAGGTGGTCCCAAACAGGTGTGAACATGGGATGCGACTTGCTGTCAATATGTATCATTTGCTATGGATCACTAAAACATAAAAAGTGTCCATGATTAATGTTCATAAAGGGTCATTATTGGTATGGGCCATTTGTGTTTTTTTTAATATAATAGCACACTAATAATCTAAATAACTTAACAAAACCATTTTGGATGTAATATGCATTAATATTGGCAACTTTAACTTTAATCCATTCGACTTGTTACTCTATTTAGCTACAACAAATTCACCCATATCATCTTTAATCATCACCAATGTTTGACAGAGAAAACTCAAAATCAAATAAACTTAAATCAACACCAACTCTTTCATGCACAACTGTTGATACATCAGGTGTTGACTGAAGTCCATTTTTGGCCAACCCAAACACTTTTTACTCCATTTGCAGCTGCCATCCGCCACATTAAAAGAGACAAAATGCCAAAATTATTAAAAAAACACATTGACTCCACATGTGTTGCCTAATTAAGCAGTCCCTATACACCCAAATCCCATATAAAGCCTGGTATTGTAAGGCGTCTAATAGGTATATACTCGTCAGTAAAAAAAAGATAAGTGAAAAAGGAAAACGAAGGTTTATATTGATGATAAACTAACCTTGGCCATCGTTTCGTCTTCATCGATAATATTCTAACGGTTAGTAGATATCATGTTACCCGCAAAAACATTCATTTCAACTAAACTAATACAATCAATAGATTTAGCACGAAGCATGTAATTAGCTTTGTCAAGTTGCATTCATAAGTACACTATCAGTTTGGTCACAATTGCCTCATAATCCTTTTGAAAGTGTTCATGCCAATCATATAATGTGTGAAAACCAAAGTTACAATAAAATAAGCAAGTTAAGTGAGCGTTGCCCAAAATTTATTGTTAGTGCCCTTTATAAAAGGTATTTTTTTTATTCGTCCCATTTGAAATTAAAAACAAATGACTTGTAAGCAAGTTCCATTAATTCCAACGGTAGAGTTAGCTGTCAGTAGATGTAGTCACGAAACAACAATGATTTTTGAATTTACGTTACTTAATTATGAACTTAAGAAGTAATGGTAGCAAAATGGAGAGGCCGTGCAACGGGTCAAAACGAACATTTTTTTTACAGGGGCCCAAATGGGTCGGGTTGACTCTCAACACTTATTACCATGTTCTTTTAAACTGTACACATACATGATGTATCACATATTTTAATATTGGCTTAAATAGGTCGGGTTAGGTACCTGGATCATTTCATACCATTGATGTTGTCACCCATATTGTGGCTCAGTTATCCCTTCGCGATCATTTGTTGGTAATGCTCTCGTTAGTCAGAAGTTCCACCATTCCTGAATGGGTAATGTTAGGTTTAAAAGACTTCAAGATATTCTTAGAGTTACTGCTGCTCAGTAGGGGTGAGCATGGTGCGGATCGGTGCGGTTTTTGGCAAAAAACCATAGCACCCATCCTGCAATTGCGGTTTTTAAAAAGTGAGATCCGCAACCGCGCGGTTTTTGCGGTTTCAGTTTTGCGGGTTTTATTTGCGGTTTTGCCGGGTAGTGTGCGGGTATTAAACCGCACCCGCACCATCACTTATAATTATATAATTAATGTGGGTTTTTGCGGTTTTTTGTTTACAATGTTGGTTTTTTCGGTTATAACAATGCTATAGGTTTAAAAATCTACATATCTTTATGTTGGTTGAGAAAAGATATCCCCTTACACCAATAACAATCTCAAACATGCTGAACAAGAAGCTTCAAGCTGATCGTTGGAATGAGATGTGTTATCAACTACTCAAGCTCATGACAAAGCAGGAAAAGGGTCAATGAAGTGTTTGAATGCATCCTCCTGGTGATGGTGAAGACTTTTAATGAAACTTGAAGATTCAGAAGATGAACATCAAGTTTAGGGGAGGATTGTTGGGTTTAAAAGACTTCAAGATGATTCTTAGAGTTACTACTGCTCAGGTATATATTAGTGTTGTCAAGCATAACTTAGTGCTGCTGGTAATACTAATGAAAATTATGCTAAGTAGTTAGTACTGGTAGTATAAAGTTACTACTGCTAGTTACTACTGTTAGTATAATTAGTACTGTTAGTATAAAGTTACTGCTGCTAGTAGAAGTTAAGACTGCTCAGAGATGAAGACTGAAAATATACTAAGTAGTTACTACTGCTAGTACTAAAGTTAGTACTGCTAGTGTATGTTAGTACTGCTAGAGTAAACTTCTAAGTAGTTAATGCTGCTTGTGCTCAGTTACAACTGCTGGAAGGATTAATGCTGTCAGAGATGAGATCAAAGACATATCAGAGAAGAGATAAAGGTTGATTAAAGAACAAGAATACTTATGAAGATAAGTATCAATTATTTGTAAAGAAGATATGTACAAAATTATTTGTTTAAGAGATTATGTTTACTTATAGAAAAGATCATAATAAGTTGACGCGTTTTGTAAGCCGATTAAGATTTCCTTAGTGTATAAAAGGAACCCTACGGTATATATCTAGATATCAGTTTTCATATTAGTATTCATAGTTTGCATAGCAATCATAGTTAGTATTCATAGCTATTTTGTAACTCAAAATAGTATTCAATATATTGAAAGTTTAGTAAAGATCTTGTTTTTACTGTTTCATTGTTCTTCTTGGTATTGCAAACTAGATTATGCATAGTTTATGATTTTCTCAATCTTAGTTTCTACTAAAGTTGTCTTGGATCTATCCAATATAACTAAGCTTTAACAAACTAAGTAAGATCTGTCAAGAAGGGATCAACAAGTGGTATCAGAGCTTGTTGAGAAAATCTTAATAAGAAGAACACTATATCTACACAAGATCTCATAATCAAAGAGAAGATGGAATCATAGTCAAAAACTACCCAAACAGTGTCTGCACTAAAACTTCCTATACTCAAAATAGGAGACTATGATCTATGGAGCATGAGAATGGAGCAATATCTTACTCACACTGATTATGCTCTTTAGGAGGTTATTGTGAATGGTGATGCACCTGCTATTGCATCAGCTAGTGCTGGTACTGAAGGTCCCATTCCTCCTAAAACTGCTGAACAAAAGCTAGCAAGAAAGAATGAATTGAAAGCAAAAAGCACTTTGTTGTTGGCCATTCCTGATGAGCACCTATTGAAGTTTCATGGAATCAAGGATGCAAAGACCTTATGGGAAGCAATCAAGACCATATTTAGAGGCAACAAAGAATCAAAGAAAATGCAAAAGACCATTCTGAAGTAGCAATATGAGAATTTTACCGCACCAAGATCTGAAGGACTGGATAAAACCTATGATATGTTTCAGAAACTCATCAGCCAATTGGAAATTCATGGTGAAGTTATCTCTCAAGAAGATGCAAATCTGAAGTTGCTGAGAAGTCTACCATCAGCTTGGAACAATATTGCTTTAATTATGAGAAACAAATCTGATCTAGACACAATAAGCATGGATGATTTGTACAACAATTTAAAGGTGTATGAAGCTGAGATTAAAGGTCAATCAAGCTCAAGCTCAAACTCTCAGAATGTGGCTTTTGTATATTCAAAAAACACTAGCAGTACTAATGAAGCAGTTAATACTGCTCATGAAGTTTCTACTGGTAATTTACAGGGACAAGCTTCTTCCTCAACTTATGCTGATGATGTCATGTTTTCCTTCTTTGCTAATCAATCTAATAGTCCACAATTAGACAATGAAGATCTGGAGCAGATTGATACTGATGATCTTGAAGAGATGGATCTCAAATGGCAGGTGGCCATGCTTACCATGAGGGTGAAGAGATTCTTAAAGAAGACATGAAGGAATATGAATTTCAATGGCAAAGAAACTGTTGGCTTTGATAAGACAAAGGTTAAATGTTACAACTGCCACAGGAGATGTCACTTTGCTAGAGAATGCAGGGCACCAAGGAATCGGTGGAATAGAAATGGAGATGCTCCAAGAAGGATTGTACCAATGAAGACTCCTGCAAATGTCTTGGTTGTTCAAGATGGGATAGGTGGTTATGATTGGAGCATTCAGGCTGAAGAAGGACTCACAAACTTTGTAATAATGGCCTATAGATCCCAAGGTTCATCAAGTTCATCAAGTTCAGACTCTAAGGTACATACTTGCTCTAAAGATTGCTTAAAATCTTATGAAACTCTTCAAAAACAGTATGATCAACAGCGTGATGCTCTTAATAAATCTAATCTAGAAATTATATGTTATCAAACGGGATTAGAATCATTAGAAGCTAGAATATTTGTTCATGAAAAGAATGAAGCTGTTTATGAAGAAGATATTGCATTTTTAAAGTGTTCCTTTGACTTTATAAGTCAAAGATCACCAAGTATCTTTTGTCACAGTTTGTAAAAATCCAAACACCTTTTTCACCATCAAAAATAAGCAAGCTAAAATGAATTTTGAAGGGTAAAATTTGGTGCATAAGTCCATAAGCTAAGGGACTCCATCTGTTTTAGCTTATTTGTGAGTTTAGAGCTTATTTGACAGCTTAAAATAAGCTGTCAAATAAGCCCTTGAAAATTAGCCTTAAAGCTCCCCTGGTGCAAAGGGGAGACTTTAGGCTTAATTTTCTCAGCCTTTAAGTCCACTTAAGCCCAAGTTTTTGGCTTATTTTAAGAGTTTATAAGCTCTTAGATAAGCCCTCAAAGTTTCAGACCTTGAAGAGCTTATTTGTAGGCTTATTTCTAAGTCAAAACTTGCCTTTTGGCTGTTTTTGAGTCACTTAGGTGAAAGGATTGCTTATTTTCCTTTTGTGGCTTATTTAGCTTATGTAACAAGCTCTTTTGTGTTCCCAATAGCTTATTTAGATCATTTAGTTAGTTGTTAGGTTTGCTTACCCTTTTTCAAAGCTTATTTGTCCCATAACTTAGTAAAATTATAGTTTTAAGCCTAATTTTTGTTTCTGTCAAGAATAAGCTGTAACAGCTTATTTAGTTATAGCTTTTAGCCTTTTTATAGCTTATTTAGTTTAGTTTAGACTCCTTGTAACCTAATTCAGCCCAATCTAGCTTATATAGCACAAAAGACTCTAAGAAATTTAGCTTTAAAGGCCTTTAAGTTGCTGTCAACTTTAAAGCGTATTTTTAAGCTTATTTCTTTTGATAAAAG
This sequence comes from Tanacetum coccineum, assembly GCA_026074375.1. Lineage (NCBI taxonomy): Eukaryota > Viridiplantae > Streptophyta > Magnoliopsida > Asterales > Asteraceae > Tanacetum > Tanacetum coccineum. Next base: position 24,683 of record BQNB010032110.1, read on the forward strand.
TGGAATGTGCATTTGTTAGAGTTGTTTATATAAGCTCTTAATAGTTTGTAGTTTTTAAGTTTTTGCTGAATCTCAATTTTTAATAAGCCAAAAAAATAAGCTAGATCGTAGGGTTGGTTTGGTACTTTTCTTAAAGTCCAAGGGTACTCGTTTGCACTATAGTGTAAAATTACACTAATTTGCCCGCCTACCTTTCACTTTACTTTTGTTCATTTTCTACCCTAGAGTTTTTCGAAAAATAAAAAAGGGGGAAAGACACTTGGCCCGGGTGAGCAAGACTCGAACCCGGGACCAAGCGATACAAACCCCCTTTACACACACACTTAACCACTGCGCCCTTGGGTCTTTTTCGTTAAAGACTCAAGGGCCTATTTATTTAAAGGGGTTTTGAGCTTATAAGCCCATAAGCTGTTTAGCTTATTTTCGGGGCTTATTGCATAAGCTGTGTGGAGTTTCTTATTTTTCGTAGGATGTTAATTGTTAAAGTATTTTTAGAAAATTTTTCGAATTTTTCGTTAATCATTTACTATTTTTTATAATTTAATTTCGTAAAAAGTTTGTTTAATTCATAAAAACTACAAAAATTATCAAAAAATATTTTTCTTTTTAGAAAAATTTTCTTTTTATATTGTTTGTAGGAAAAATATAAAATTTTTCGTAGGGTCATTTTTACAACTTTTTGTCTTTTAAAGAACGGGTCCGGGTACGGGATTTTGTTTTGACTCGTTTTTTGGTCAAACGAACTCCGTTTTCGGTCTAGTCTTTTTCATTCTTCGTTATTTGATCCCTAGAGTAGTTTAGAAGCAAACAATTCTTCGTTAGGGTTATTTTTTAAGTTTTAGGTTTCCCCCTTTTGTTTCGGATTCGGGCTTTCTTTCGTTTTCTAGTTTTAATTTGTAATTTTAGGTTTTCTTAAAACGTTTAGTCCGTTATTATTAATTGGACTTTTTCACTTCCAAACATTCCTTCCTTCAAACTCAAATCTTCGATCGTATCGATTTACCATTCCAGCCTCGTTGGGGATAAACGACCCGGGAAAGCTCTATACTACTTCTCGGTTTTACAATTGTGATTGGTCTTTTACCACTTAGATATTATTTATATTTCACTATATATTATATATATTTACGGTGTGAATCAGCCAATCAATTTTTGGCGCCGCTGCCGGGGAGGCTGTGCAACCGTTTATCGTTACGTTGATCAATTGTGTTTGAAACTGTGAATATTTTCTTTTATTATAAAAATATAAAAAAGTACAAAAATATTTTTCATTTCTTTTAGTATAATTATCAGATAAAAACCAAAGAAAAAAACCAAAAATATAAAAACATTGTCCATAAAAAAAAAATAAAAAAAATACTTCACAACATTGGTATAATAACAAAATATAATTTCTCAACAGAGGTATTATCTATAAGTTCGGTGAACTTGTGGTTCCCAACTCGATACAAAAGGGATTTTAAAAACTTGCATTTTGTGTCTCTTACGACTTACGCTCACCTCAAGAAAGATTAAACAAACTATTAAAGTGGTATAAGGAGGGTTGTTCCTAGGAACTACGACCCGAAAGGAGAAATAAGCTTCGCGCTATTCCTACTCCTCCGCTCACCTGTGCGTTTATCTTTTTGAGAGCTACCGTGAAGTAAGTAGATTATTTGGTTTAAGTTGTCTTATCTCATTGTCCGTTAAAATCAATTGTGAATAAATCTTTGAAAAACCAAAAAAAAAAAAAAAAAAAAATTAGTGTAAATTTTCTTTTTATATTTCTATTTTGTGCATGCGCACTCGGTCTCAAGCCCGTATTTCAGTTCCAGAACCTCCTGTCCGTCAGCCTTCTGTTGAATCATCCAATCTTGAGAAACCTGATAATCTCCATAGATACGAGGCAGATAATTCGTGCTATGGCGCACTTGCTCGAAGCACCCACGAGGGTTAGAGGATGCGATATTATTCGGAATCACCGCAAATACTTTGAGATCAAGCATGGTCTAACTATTTTGTCAAAACAAGCAATTTTTGGAACTGATAAAGAAGACCACATGCTCAATCTTATTTCAACAGCTCACTTCTACAATGAAAGATCCGAACGTACCAAATACGTCGGTTAAACTTATGCTTTTCCCGTTTCTCACGAAGGGGCAGCCCGGATTTGGACTAGAAAAAGAACCCCCCTCGGTCTGATTGAACACAGGGATGTCTTGCTCCCTTTTTTCGAAATTTATTAAAAATTTTCCCCTCTAAAACGACAAATTCAGAAATGAAATCACGAGATTTCTAGCAAAATTTCGATGAGGACGTTTTATGCGGCTTGGGATCGTTTCAATGATCTTTTAAAGGGGATGCCATCATCATGGGTTTTCAGGAATTGCTTCAACTCGATTACATTCTTCTATAATGCCTTAACTCAAATGATCAAAGTTCATTGAACTCTGCTGTGGTGGTAACTTCTTAGACAAATGCACTCGAGAAGTGTTTAAAAATTATCGAAAGCAAGTTAAGGTACGTTCAATCAAGAAACAAAGTGTTGTAGCTATAAATGAGTACAAGCTCTTCCACCAAGCAGTCTCATCTGAGGTTGCTGAAACTCAAAGACATGTTTTCTGGCATTAATTCTTGATAGAAAGAACCAAACCCCAGCTTCCGCCCCCGTAAAAGCGGTTGAAAAAAGTTGTGTAACTTGTGGGGGAGGTCATTCTTATCAAAACTGTCCAGCCACTAACAGCAACATGTACATGGACAAATAATCCAAGAGTATGTGTCTAGGCCGCTGCGGCCAATTTCAACCAAGCTAATTCTGGTTTATCGACCTTCGATGGTTCAAATCAAATTCGACCTCCTGGTTTTCCTCAGTTTCAGGAATCCTCATGGGCAAATATCAAAACAATTTCAATCGAGGAATAACTCAATCAAAAAGAGGAACAAATTTCAACCAAGGTCAGATTTTATGACTCCGGTTCATCAACCAGTAGTTAACAACCAATAGCTCCATCAGGACCTGCTCCTCAGACACACGGTGTGTCAAAAACAGATTTTGAAAGATATGTCACAGCCAATGATGCAGTGTTGAGAAACATGCAAAACCAAGGTCAAAACCTGCAATCCCAAATGGCAAATTTGACTGATATGCTTTCAAAATTTGTTACTGCTAATACAGCTTCTACTTCCGGTTCTGGAACTCTTCCTGGTAACACTGTTACCAACCCAAAGGAAGATCTAAAAGGTATCACTACCCGAAGTGGTGTTACCATTCAAGGACCGAAAGCAGTCAATCATGACATCGAGGTGACAAAGGACACGATGCATCCTGCTAATAACGGAAGCACCGAAAACGTCCAACCTCCTGTTGTTCAAATTCAGTCTCGTAATCAAAATCCTGAGCCCAATGTTGCTCCTGTTGTCACTCCAATTCCTAAAGCATCAATTCCATTTCCATCAAGAAGAAATGATGAAAAGCGCAAAGAAAAAGCTAACGACCAAAACGAGAAATTCTATGAAATCTTTAGAGATTTGAGTTTCGAGATTAGCTTTACCGATGCCTTGATGCTCATGCCTAAATTTGCTTCAACTTTAAAAACCTTAATTGGAAACAAGGAAAAACTGAGCGAATTGGCAAGAACTCCTTTGAATGAGAACTGTTCAGCGGTCATCCTCAACAAGTTACCAAAGAAACTTGGAGACCCTGGCCGATTTCTGATTCCATGTGAATTTACGGGGATTACTACATGCAACGCTTTGGCTGATCTTGGTGCGAGCATTAATCTCATGCCTTATTCTGTCTGGAAAGATCTCGCTCTTCCTGAACTAACCCCAACTTGCATGACGTTAGAGCTAGCAGATCGTTCAATCACTGAACCAATCGGGATTGCTAAAAGACGGTCCGTCTATTGGTGGGAATGTTTCCAATTTCCAGCTGACTTCGTAGTTGTTGATTTGGAACCAGACCCCCGTGTCCCTTAAATTCTCGGGCGATGTTTCTTGAAATCAATTCATGCTTTGTTAGATGTTTATGGAAGGTGAGATTTACCCTTTGTGTTTGGCAAGGGGCCATCACATTACCTGGACCAAACTTCAAAATACACAGCTGATTCGGGACCATAGTGGTCAACAAAATCGACGTCATCGATATGGCTTGTGATGAGTATTCTCAAGAGGTCCTAGGATTTTCAAATGTGATCGCGAGTGGCAATCCCACTCCATATTTTGAGCCTATTGTTTCTACTGCTTCTCCAACTCTCACTCCTTTCGGGGACAGTGATTTTCTTTTATTTGAAGAAGCAGATTCGTTTCTTGCTCTAGAAGATGATCCAACTTCATCTGAAGTTGATCCAACTTATCAGGATCCTGAGGGGGACATCCTGATTCTAGAAGCAATTTTGAACAGTGAACCACCACCCCCCTCCCAAATCATGAACAATATATGCCTGAAGTTAGGAAAGAGCTCAAACTCTGTGAAGCTAAAACCGTTGAACCTTCCATTGATGAACCTCCCGAGGTTGAACTCAAGGAACTGCCACCCCATCTTGAATACGCATTTTTGGAAGGCGACAATAAGTTGCCTGTCATAATTGCTAAAGACTTGAAAGATGAGGAAAAGGCAGCTCTTCTCAAGGTTCTCAAGTCCCACAAGCGAGCCATCGCTTGGAAACTCTCCGATATAAAGGGTGTTAGCCCAGAATTTTGTACTCACAAAATTCTAATGGAAGAGGACTACGAACCATCTGTGCAAAGTCAGAGAAGGGTAAACCCAAAAATCCACGATGTTATCAAGAAGGAGGTTGAAAAACTCCTTGACGCTGGATTGATTTACCCCATCTCTGACAGCCCTTGGGTGAGCCCGGTACACTGTGTACCTAAGAAAGGAGGTATGACCGTCATCACAAATGAAGAGAATGAACTGATTCCTACTCGATTGGTCACGGGATGGCGAGTATGTATTTGATTACAGGAAAACTTAATGAAAGCACCCGGAAAGGACCATTTCCCTTTGCCATTCATGGAGCAAATGCTCGAAAGACTAGCAGGAAACGGAATACTACTGTTTCCTCGATGGTTTTCGGGGATACTTGCAGATCCCAATTGACCCTAAAAGATCAAGGAAAAGACAAGTTACATGGCCCTACGGAACTTTGCCTATCGTGTATCGTCGCATGCCTTTTGGGCTATGCAATGCTCCTGGCACGTTCCAAAGATGTATGATGGCAATCTTCCACGATATGATTGAAAAAACGATGGAAGTATTTATGGATGACTTTTCGGTCTTTGGAGACTCTTTCTCCACGTGCCTAACCCATTTGGAAAAGATGTTGAAGCGGTGTGAAGACACCAATTTGTCTTTAAACTGGGAAAAGAGCCATTTTATGGTAAAGGAAGGCATTGTTCTCGGACATAAAATTTCTAAGTCTGGACTTGAGGTTGATAGAGCTAAAGTCGAAGTAATAGCTAAACTCCCTCATCCGACTTCTGTCAAAGGTGTCCGTAGTTTCCTTGGGCACGCCGGTTTTTACCGACGATTCATTCAGGACTTCTCAAAAATTGCCCGTCCTATGACTCATTTGCTTGAAAAAGAGACTCCCTTTTTCTTTTCTGAAGAGTGTATCGATTCCTTTAATACACTCAAAAGAAAACTGACTGAGGCTCCGATCTTAATTGCTCCCGACTGGGACTTACCCTTTGAACTGATGTGCGATGCTAGCGACTTCGCAATTGGGGCAGTCCTCGGGCAAAGAAAAAACAAGCATTTTCAACCTATACACTATGCTAGCAAGACTATGAACGAGGCTCAAACTCATTACACTACGACCGAAAAAGAATTACTTGCCGTGGTGTATGCCTTTGAGAAATTCCGTTCATATCTTGTCATGTCCAAAAGCATAGTGTATACTGACCACTCTGCCATCAAGTATTCGTTGCCAAGAAGGATGCTAAGGAGACTCATGCGGGGATCGTATTGCTCAAGAATTTGACATGCTGTGCGAGACAAAAAGGAGCTGAAAATCTAGCTGCGATCTATCTTTCAAGACTGGCAAATCCTCACCAGATAAGTTGAGAATAAGAAATAAATGAAGGCACTTTCCTCTCGAAACCCGGGATCTATTGCTGTTAAAAGATGATAGTACCCCATGGTTTGCCGTTTTGCAAAATTACCATGAGGGGAAATTTGTTATCAAGGGAATGACATTCCAACAATAAATAAATTCTTCAAGGATGTCATGCAATTATTTTGGGATGATCCCTTTTCTGTTTTAAAAAACTGTGTCGGACAGGTGATAAGACGTTGTGTTTCTGGGCAAGAAGCTTTTAGGACATTCTCAATAGCTTGCCACAGGGGACTACTTGGGGACATTTGGTGCAATTACACAGCCAGAAAAATCTCATTCAGGATGCTATTGGCCCACCATCTACAAGATGCCTATGACTTTGTCACCCGTTGTGACATTTGTCAACGTCAAGGAAAAATTAGCAACGTGATGAGGATTGCCACCAAAACTCCATCCAAGTTTGCGAAAGCTTTGACATCTGGGGCATTGCTTTTATGGGCCGTTCCGTCTTCAGAGGGAACAAGTAATATGCGTTGGCTGTTGACTACTTGTCAAAATTGGGTTGAAGCAAAGGCGCTCCCACCAATGTTGCTCCGAGTTTTGTTTGCAAATTTTGGAAAAAACTCTCTTTTCCGTTTGGTGCACCCGAGCTATCATAAGTGCTCGCGAAACACTCACTTTTGCAATGACCAATTTACAAAGGTCATGCTTAAGTACGGAGTTACTCACCGTCTCTCCACCGCATATCACCCACAAACAAGTGGGCAAGTAGAGGTGTCAAATCGTGGTTTAAAGCGTATTCTTGAGAGAACCGTGGGAGAAAATCGTGCCTCCTGGTCGGACAAGTTAGATGATGCTTTATGGGCCTTCCGCACAGCTTACAAAACACCCATCGGGTGTACTCCATATAAGTTAGTGTACGGGAAGGCATAGTATCTATTCGATCGAGCTAGAGCACAAAGCCTCACTGGGCCCTCAAGCATACAATTTTGATATTCAAATGCGGGTGATCACAGGAAAGTTCAACTGAATGAACTAAATGAACTTCGTGATCAAGCCTACGAAAACTCTTTGATCTATAAAGAGAAAACCAAGAGGATACACGATGCTAAGATCAAAAACCGCGTTTTCAACGTTGGTGATCGTGTTCTCCTTTTCAATTCTAGACTGAAGATTTTCTCGGGCAAATTGAAATCCCGTTGGTCTGGACCATTCACTGTTGTCCAAGTATTTCCTTATGGCACCGTCGAGCTATCTCAAAACTCCGGGCCCAACTTTAAAGTGAATGGTCATCGTATAAAACACTACTTTGGAGGGGACATACCAACCGAGGTTGTCCCGGATCTCCAAACGTTCCCCTAGACAATACATTTGGGGACGGGTTCAAGCGTCGGGACCCTAAACAAGCGCTTCGTGGGAGGCACCCCATGCTTATCCAGTCTATCTTCTTTCTTTATGCTAATAAGTGTTTTGTGTGTGAGAAGATATGCATTTTCATTCACCTGTGTTTTGTTCCTTGGTTTTAGTGTGCTTTTGTTTGTCTGGTCCAGGATCTCCCGGATTGTGAAGACTCTCGTGCTTGCAGTATCCACAAGAGTTTCACATCCTCAGCTTCATTTTGGGAATCCAGTATCCAAATCTAATCAACTAACGTTTTATCTTTTGGCACACTTTATAAACGGCCTTAGATTTACGTAGGAACCCCTTTGAAACATCGAGGACGATGTTTAGTTCTAGTATGGGGGGATCTTCGATTTGATTTGTGCCTGCAGTCGTTGTTATCACGTAATCCCGTTTTACCACCAAATTTCTTGTAAAAAAAAAAAAAAAAAAAAACTGAAAAATTTTAAAAATTTTCAAAAATAAAATAAGTGTTTTGTCATAGTTTTGACTTTCCTAATGGGTAGAATGAGAATAATTTTTGACTCGATCGGGCGTGTTGAGCCCTAGCTAGTTCCTCAACTTATCATTTGTAGGCTAAGCTTTCACGAATTCGATTTCTTCGAATTTTAAAAAGGTGAAGAACAAGAAGTGATAGAGTTGAATATAAGTTTATGTGCTGAACGAAAACTTATATGAGTAACTTGTGGCTTTTTCTCCCATTAGCTTCTAATCCACCTAATCATACGTACTCAATTCAGTTCAACTAAGTCAATCAATGTTTTTAGAAAAAGCTTCAAATTTGTAACTTGATTCTTTAAAGCGAGATTTTTCTGTTCTTAATAATTCGAAAGTTAAAATGCCAAAGAAGCATGAATGAAGTATGAATGCAAAAATGCATGAATATTGAAATTTTGCTTGAAGCATACATTTGATTATATGGAGCAAGTAAAAGATGTGTCGTGATATCCCACTCCGCTAACCACGAGGTGGGGGTTCAAACTAAGACATCTTTACTTCTAAGGTTTTGGTGTGTTGTGATATCTCACCAGGAAGCGAGGTCTAGGTGAGGGTTCAAACTAAAAACACTAATCCTTAGCCATATTAGGAAGAAGTGTTGTTGTGATTTCCCACTACGCTAGCAACGGGGTGGGTTTTCGATACTAAGAACATCGGTCGTTGGTTGTGGATATCTACTAGGGAGCGCGGCCTAGTAGGTGTTCAAACTAAGCAACGCATTCCTAGCTTTAAGAACTTATGATTATAATGATGAGATGTTGCAAAAGTTTACAGTTAAAATCTGTCTTTAAAATAAGTTTAACAAGGTCCTAATAAGTTGTTGCCTTTGAGTCAAGATTCATCACGACTTTTGAAAATAGGTTGATCTATGGTTGAGTTGAACTGAGTACACACATTTAAATCGTACAATTCATGTTGCGGAAGTAAAAGTTCACAAGTCATTAAGTATGAGTGCTTAGCATTTAGATTATATTGACAAATGATCTTGTTTAATTGCTTGGTTTGGATCTAGTGAAAATCGGGAACGAGATTTATCCTCAGGACATCCATAGATTATTTTTTTTTTCTATGATCGTTTTCTCATTTATGATCCCAGTGTAATAAAGGATGTCAAACAGGTAGTCGAGAAAAGAAAATGAAAAAAAATCCCAAAAAATATTTGGGATAGTTAGTGTATGAATAAAAAATGGTGAAAACGGGACTTGTCGAAGCTTTTGATTCTTTAGTTTCCTTTGCGACACTTTGATACTTTCAAAGATATTAGTCGGAGGGGTGATTTAGATTCTTAGTTTTCGTTAATGCTTATTCATGCACTGGTGAGGACACGGCAATACCTTAGTATGGGGGATTTTGGTATGTGCTTAATTACACATACCTTTTACCTTTAAAAACAAGCTGACATAACCAAAAACGGACTTAAAATGCCAAATATATGCTTGTTTTGCTAATTGTATTGTGCAGGAACGGATAACTAAGAAAAGGACGAAAAACAAAGCCAAAACGACAAAACCGGACTCGGAATGGAAAAGACTGTGAAAGACAAAGCCAAATCAAAGCCGGAAAGTCAATCAAGTCAAAAAGTCAACAGAAAGTCTACTGTCTAAGCCCAGTCACCCCGAAGCCAAAAAGTCAACACAACCAAGAAGATACAGTTTTTAAGGGTTAAAATTGCAAACCCCTTAAACTTATATGTGAAGAAGAAAAGAGGAAAAGAAAAGAGAAGGGCCAATTTGCCAACTTGAGCAAAGTGACAAGTGGGGGGGCAAAACTGCCAAGTCCCCATACTTGTACACCAAAGGGACTAAGGCTGCAACGAGTTATATAACTCTTGGGGACTTGTTTTGCCAAGTCCCCAAAAGTTATATAACCACAAGGACGAATTGTGTAATGGAACACATAACCATGGAGGGCCAAATTTGCCAAGTTGCCCAAACTCACACTCTGTTATACCCATAACAATTTTTCCCGCTCGTTTTTCCCCCCAAAAACAAATCACGGGTTTGTTAACCCACTATTACCCTGTAAACCCAATTCCCCCATGGATATCCATCTCCCCCCTCCTCCACCACCTTTCCCAGTTACAAAGGTGCCATGTTGGCAATCTCACACCCCCCTAAGCTCATTTCGACGTCCAAGATTGACCTTGAAGATTGAAGGGCCAAGATTAGAGGTTTAAACCACTCACAAAACAAACACACCCCTGTTTGTGTGTCTACAAACAAGCACAACAGCAAGAGAGAAGGAAAAAAAGAACCTAGTTGTATATTTTTGGCTATAAAAGCCTTGTAAGCCCATTGTGGCAATTCAGTTTTTAATTCAGTTCTTAAGTCGTTTTTAGTGTAGCTTTTTAATAGTTTAATTGTCTTTAAAGCTATTTTCTTTTATGTAATTCTAATTCTCAGTTTTAATGAAAAGTTAAGTTATTTTTACTCAATAAGCTCTCAATAAGCTCTTTTGAGCTTATTCTTGTTAATAAGCTTAAAATCAGCTGGAAACTTGTTAAAAGTTATTAACTTACTCACTTAAATTCATTTACATCAAAACAATGTCATTTGAGCACATGAAATTCACTTGGGAAGCCATTTGGAGTAATAAGCTCCCAAGAGCTTATTGAGCTTTTAAGCTCAGGTTTAGAGGCTAAGGAGCCATTAGGACAGGGTTTTTAGGCCACTCACTCTACAAGAGTGGCTTTGTGACTGAGACTACAAAAATCCAAGGTTTTATTTCTAAATTCTCACTTAGCTTAATTTTTAGCTTAAACCTTTAGCTTATTTGCTTTCAATCTTTGTAAACACATTAGTTTAGAATTGTTATTTGGCTGTTTTAAGTTCTCATTGCATAAATGTGTGTAATATTACTTTATCTTTCAAAACTGTCACTTAAGTAGCTTAAGCTAGTAGAGAAACTAGCTTATTTTTCCAAATAAGCTAGGCAATTTATAGCTTATATAGCTTAATTAGGTCATTCTAAGTAGAAGTGGATAAAAGGTTTTAAAAGTTTTAGTTTCAAAATAGATTTTAAAGTCACTTAGCTTTGACAGTTTTAAAGTAAAGGGGTGTTTGGGATAACCTTAAAACGGGTCAAAAAGGGTGTTTGCATGGGTTAAGGTATTTGGGTCAACTTTAGCTTAAGTTTTTAAGCAATTTTAAGCTGTTTTTAGAAAGTTTTTAGTTTTAAAATAGTTTTCTAAAGCTTTTAAAACTGTGTTCAAAACTGTGAGAATTTTTTTAAGACACCACAAGTGCTTATTTGGTTAAGCACTTGTGGGTTTGAGTTTAAGGTTCAAAAGTGTGTGTTTTGTGTGTTAAAAGAGGGCTGTCACAAGTGCCTTTGTTCCTTTGACTTTATAAGTCAAAGATCACCAAGTATCTTTTGTCACAGTTTGTAAAAATCCAAACACCTTTTTCACCATCAAAAATAAGCAAGCTAAAATGAATTTTAAAGGGTAAAATTTGGTGCATAAGTCCATAAGCTAAGGGACTCCATCTGTTTTAGCTTATTTGTGAGTTTAGAGCTTATTTGACAGCTTAAAATAAGCTGTCAAATAAGCCCTTGAAAATTAGCCTTAAAGCTCCCCTGGTGCAAAGGGGAGACTTTAGGCTTAATTTTCTCAGCCTTTAAGTCCACTTAAGCCCAAGTTTTTGGCTTATTTTAAGAGTTTATAAGCTCTTAGATAAGCCCTCAAAGTTTCAGACCTTGAAGAGCTTATTTGTAGGCTTATTTCTAAGCCAAAACTTGCCTTATCGTCCCTGTCATTAGACGTCCCCCTCACATTCGTCCGTAGGATTGCTTATCATGTCCTTTTGTGGTCACTGTATTGTGAGCTTAAGTAGGAAGACGAACTGCTGTTTTTCTCTGCTGTTGTGTAGGCAATAGACGCTTTAGAGGCGTATGAGAGTCATATTACAAGCTCTATTGTTGTTGTCGGTTCGCCAATTCGCCCTTTTAGTCTCTTAAGAAGCTCGTATTCGTTGTACGCATTGTAGAGAGCTGTAGTTGTCAGATACACCTTATATGTTTCTTAAGAAGCCTTATTTGTGTTCCTTGCGGTATAAACTGTTCGTATAGGAAAATGAATGCTGTTAGATACGTAGTTTGCTGCGCAAGTTATATTTGTGATATTGTGTAGTCTGTCTAGCCAGTTAATATAGTCCTGCTGTTAGCAGCTTAGATGGTAGTTGTTAGATAGACTCCTTGTCTACGCCTTATTTATAGAGTCTAGCCTTTTGTGTGTAAAGTGTCTTAGCTTGTACGACGACCAAGCCTCGCGCAAACTAAAATTATCAGACTTATATAAGCATACATTATTGCTAGTCTTAGCGGAGGCCCCAAGTACTGTCAAGCACTAGATGCTTGTCGCATATTATCGTTGTAATTTTAGACTTGTTGGTTAAGGCTCTATAAGCTATTTTGTGAGTACTGTGTCAAGTATGGACTTATAAGTAGCTTAGCTTTTGTATGTGGAAACGCTTTGTTTGTTGTTATGTATAAAGCTGCAGTTAATAAGTGTCATTGTAGTTGATATAGTAGTGTTTTTAAGTACTGAAGTCTCATCTACTTGTTTGTAAGTTATATGCTACGATTGTATTCAAAGTATTCTGCTGCCGTGACTGTAGGGCTCAATTGTGTGTTTGAGATGAGAGCTTTTTCCAAATATAAAATAGAACGCTATTAAGAAGTGCTAGAGTTAGTGTGTTGTGCGCAGACTGAGAGTAGGCTTAAGAATATTGACTACGTATCCCTTGACCCGGGCTGACCTCAGTTCTCGGTTCTACCTTTAGTTTTGTTGCATGAGAAGTTGCTACCGCTTAGACACGTGATATTCTGACTACGAACTAAACTAATTGGTGACAAGGGGGTGTGGTGAGATATAATTATAGTACAGTCTTGTGTGCCCGGGTTCCTAGGAAGTTTTGTGCCGCAAGAGAGACTATCAAAAAAGGGCGAAGACAAACGGGACACTTTGGACCGCGCATGACTATATGCGTGCCCATCGTCGCTGACTCACGACCTCCTATTAACCCCGGGCACTCGCCCGCGCACTGTTCAGAGATACTTGTTTCCGTTTTGTCACTAAGCACACGCAATGGTTCTAACCTACTTCGTTCCTCTTGAAGGATGGCTTTTTGTAGATTATGACTATGCGACATGTATAGGTACCTGTTATTTAGTATCTTAAGTTGTTTGCGTTTTGGGGACGTTAGTATTAGCAGTAAGCCTTGATTAAGCTTGGTGTCGTGTTGATTGTAGTTCGTTATGTTTGATTGTCGGTTGCGGTATTGTGTCAAGTAGAGTAGATGTTAATATGTAGTAGATTCGTTTAGGCTATTATATGTCGTTTCAGCGATTTGTTTTAAAGTGCTAGATCAAGTATCTTATTAGAGTATTATATTTGTCAGATTAGTAGTTTTTGACGAGTAAGATTTCGTATTCTATATTCTATAAAGAGAATATTAATACTAGTAAATCTATTTATGCTACTAAGAAGAGAGTTTAGTTTTGAATCTCTTGATATTTAAGAATGATACTTAATCAGAGAATTATCAAGAATAAAAAGAAGATTTAGTGTGTTTGGCAACTTGTATTTTTGAAGAATTATTTTGCTTTAGTAATGCAGACTCATGATTGTTATTGTAGAGCGTAATCTATAGTCAGTGTAATTATGTAAGTAGATCTGCGGCCGTGTACCGGGTCGACTGGTTTTTAGACGATGATTGTTTGTTGCTTGTTTATAATAAAGTTGAACATTCGTGGCTTGCCGTCGCAACGTCGCGGATGTCTTCTTTGAGACTCCTCGGGGTTTCTAGTGTTTCGCTTTGGGTCAAAGATATTCACTCGCGTCGATATAAGCTGTCCGCTTTTTCGCCGTAGTCTATAGTGAGATCAGTTCATTGAATACTAGAAGCATCTTGTCGTTATTCGTTGAGTGGTCACTTGGATGTATAAGTTAGAGTAATGCGCAGGATATTGATCCACCATTTGTCGTTCGTAGCGGTTGTGTTGTCGTTGTTTGTAGCTCACACGTTTTTTACGTAGTTTCTTACCTTTTCGTTTAGTATCGCTGGGGATTTATGTGTTTGGTGTCTCTAATTAGGATTCTTGTCGTTTTTTTAATGTGCCGTATAAATTTCATGAGGTATTATGTGTCTTTGATATTTTGTCTCGTTTCTGATCCGCTCACTATAGTGACCATATTTATCCTATCTGCCTTCGCAACAATTTACTTTCACAATCTTCGACTTTCGCCAGAATCGCTATCTCTTCACCTTTCAATACCAGACACTCGAATCTAGGGAGTGATCTCGATTTACATCGATTGCCTAGCCCTGTTCCGTTGGGGGTGATGTTGCTCTCTAGTTGGGGCATGATCTCTAGGTTAGACCAGATACCGGGAAATACGCTGCTTTGCTACTAGAGTCTTGCTCGCGGCTACGCTCAGTTATATATCTGATATTGTTGATATTGGTTATCTTACTATTCTATATAGATTAATATCATCTTTGGTGCTTAAGTCTACTTACGCCCTAAGCTCTCTCATACACATACTATATATCTACTCAGCGTAGTGGTAATCTAGTTGATTTTCGCTCATACGACCAGAATATTGCTAACTAAGAAGATATTGTATGTAGAATCGATGTAGTGATTAAGTCATTGAAGTGTTAGATAGAGTACATTATTGATGAGACTGATCATGAAGGCTCACTGCCTCGCTGTATCTTGGATCACTATCGATAGAATAAGACTACTTTGATAGATAGGTAATGTATTGTCTAACGGCGATAAGTTACGACGAGACTGATAATATATATAGTGTGAATATTTTTCTCGTGTCTGATGGAGTAGGATTCGAGTACAATCAAATCAGGCGGCTCATTTAGGTATGCACACCACTAGAATCTTTCGTTGAATCAAGAGGTCTCTGCACGCAGGTCGATCAATACGCTGCCCTTACGACGCAAAGCGTTGTATTTCGTGACTTGAAACATCGTCGTACCGGCGTTCGTGTTTGTCCTCGCTGCGTACGATCTGCGTGAATAGAACGAATCCACGGTGACCTGAAAGCATTGTGGGGAATTTCGAACGCTTTTTTGCGATATCTGATGTATCAGATGAAATGAATTTTGCTGTCGAGAGTACATCTCTACGTAACTCCAATATCTACTTAACCCAAGTCAAGTTGGACGAAGAGAAACAAGTCATAAACATGTCAGCTGAGCAAAAGACTCAAAAGTTGTAACACAGGGCAATAGATATAAGACTACATGACCAGTCAGAGTTATCAGTTCTAAACTACACGTCTCTAACGAATTGGAATTGACACACGATAGTAGATACTTTGCACATGTATATTATGCATTTACTACTCGCATCAAGTCAACTATTAAGATCACAAAATACAAACTCTGTGTCAATGTTCAGTGAATTATTGATGAAGATTTAACTCTATATACGACGCTAGACTATTGAATAGGATACTATTTTTCAGTTGAAATACTGTGCTAATATAATGTACTAATTTGTGAGTTATGAGCTAGTTTGACATCGATTGAGATGTCCTGTTAGATATTGAATGTAAATAGTAACCTTACGTTGTTGTATAGACATACCTGAATGATAAATATATACATTAGAACAAGTGTGTATTATACAATTTTTAGCTAAGATTTCAGTTTAAAACGCTGTATAGAAAGACTCTGAAGAAGAGTGTACGAATTGAGAAAGCTAACTCATTTAAATAAGCCATTACAGAGAAGAATGAAGAATAGAATCGTCATATATGAAAAGCGCGTAATAGCATGCTCAAAACAGGAGAGACAGTGAACAGCTGTCAATTCTAAGTAAGACTGATCAGGTTAGATTCGAATACGTTAGAGATATGCGAATTAAAGTAGGCAATGCCAGGGATCAGATAGATTAAGAGTTTATGTAAGATAGTGAATATGTGAGCAACGGCGGAGGTGTGATGGCGTGATAGGGTGTGTGCTTGGTTCGTCATAGAGTGTCTCGCTAGACCCTGCATGTGCTAGGGGTGATCTGTGTCGCTAGGATTTTTTGTTATTGTACGAACGAATCCCGTTCTTTATGGACGCGCTCACTTTATTGCAGTTTGTTTAAACTACCTTCTGCTCAAAACTTGTGATTAGCCGTCTCAAATTTGGATGACTCACAGATAAAAATACACGCAATTAAAGATGATGATAGAATAAGTAACAACACTATAGTGCCTAGTGAAAGAAACAATGAAGTCTCATATAATTTCGTCAAAGTCTAGAAGCACTGTTCATATGATTAGTGATCGCTGACTTTTACGGATACTTTTGTACTTTAGTAGCACATATTTTTATGAGACGTAAAATCCTTTCTAAGCTACATTACGCGAAAGAAAATTCATAGCAAGAAAGAAGACTGAGAAGCATCTCCTGTTCTATAGAGCTATGTCTATAAGACTATAGACAAGCACATAGACGTTCATGCACATATAGACGCATAGCACTCGTAAACCTAACGCAGCCAAATTAGAGCACAAGATAATAGAATTGCAAAAATCGAACGTTACCAGCAGGCTTCTCTGTGTCATAGAACTGAGAAATCCAATTAACAGAGCACCCACTTTTGGACAGATATCAACTATAGTAGGCAAAACTTATAGGATCAGTCAAAGACAAGCTAACACTTTGAGGTGGATCCTCTATTGAATGTAATAGAATAGCTATAGCCATATGGACGCCCTACTTAATAAGCTCACCTATAGTTCACATAATATCCTACTTTAGATGTAAATCTGCAGCATCAATTGTATTGCAGAGAATATTGTCTGTTGTTGAACAGGCGCGAATTCTAAGGCGTAATAAAATAGTGTATATTGTATAATTTTGAAATTGAAGATAGCTGATCATTTTGACTGAACTCAGTGAGAATAGTTGTAGTAGTATAATACAGTATGATAGGACTCGCTTTTGAGTCAGTAAGAGATAAAGTATTGCATTGTATGAATATAATTATATATAATTAGAATAAGAGTTACTTGTCTGTAAAGACTAAAGAGTTAGATTAGCCATTGTAAAGCTTTTCTCTCAAATTCAGTTATAAATAGAACATATGAGCAATAGAACAAACTAAGATTAGAGATAATTATGACTCCAATAGACTTCTTCATAGGAGAAAAGTAAATCTCGTAATGAATCCAAGTACCTACATTCAACTAGTCTGATTCCGTACATATCAAGCATCCTGAATTTTGAATCAGACTATGGAAACGTTTGGACTAAAAGGCTCTGATTTTTGACTGCTGGAGAAGTGCTGCTGACAGAGCTTAGTAAGATTCGTTTGCTCTGCACTATAATTATATGATCCGAAATCTATAAACCGTCAACTAATGCAGACGCCTAAGAATGCATGAGAGTTGCTTTCATTACTTCTTTATTAAAACATAGCTAAAGTTCAAATGAGCTAAATGCTATTTCATGTGTGTCTTGTGTGTACCCCAAGGCCCCCCCCTTGTGTTCCCTAAAGAGATTAGATTATACCCAGGACCCTCACCCCCCCTTGTAGTCTGTGCATTTTATGGGAAAATTGCATGTGTCAGAAGAACTGAATTGAGCTTGAGACTCGACAATGGAATGTAGAAGGTCTTGTGAGTGAGCGAAAGACTTATGACACATGATAATGCGCGAGATGAAGACATGACAGACGTAAGTAAGTCTCATTCGATTAGACTTAAGATATCTCATCGAGAATTTTGCTAATAGTAATACTAATCGTAAAACCCAACTTCTGTACTTCTAAGATGATCATAAAGCCTATTAGTTATAACACTAAGATCTCAACTACTCTTATAGTGAGAAGTCGCTCGATAGATTATGTTAGTTAATAATTCCTAAAGGTAAATTGAGGTGTTGAAGAGTGGGTACTATCTTCAAGGTACATAAAGCTCTTAAGTTAGTACTGACCCAATTAGCCCTTAAACTCAGCTGCAGCCTTATTGTATATACTCCGTTACCATATCACAAGTTTACACATACGCAATCACAAGCGAGCATTTAAGGGTGTCAATTAACTATTAGTAAATCCACTATTTACCATACTGAAAGAATAATGAATGAGTATCTTAACAGGAACACACCCAAAATGCAAATGAGACGCTAATAATATAAGTGACTTGTCTCCAGCAACACTGAGATCTCGAGCTCAGAATATTAAGGCAAAGCAAACTATAGAAACCTAGAAAAGATCTATTGATGCTAGAGGCTGAATTTATCTATGTCCATATTGTTGTCGCTATTAGTCAGTTTAATATTTATGTATAGAGTGTAGCTAGAATCTAGAACTATTTTGTAGAGAACTCGAAATATGAGCAATCAACAAATAGACCTACTAGATATAGACAGCAATCTAAAATAAGCTTAGAGCTACAAATGTAATAAGCAGATCTCGCAAATCAGATCTAATGCAGTATAGCATATTATCAATGTGTCATAAAGTAATATCAGTATCTACTAACTCGCTCTTAAAGCATCACATAATTCAAAGCATAAGACTAAGTCATTACTAGACATAAAATAAGACATAGAGTAGAATAATGAGAAACAGTTTATAAAATAACTCCAAATCCACTAGCTAACTAGAATAGAAGGGTGTAATACCTCTCTCGCTCCATCAAGGGTAAGAACTTCGATAGCGTGACCATGCTTATTGCTTCTACGCAGCATGAGCTTTCTGAAGCTGATATAGCATAGTACTATGACTCGCAAACTAAGCTACATCGCATCCACTAGAGTCCTCGAATACTATGATTCGCTCATCGTTAGCGACGATATACTTGAGTCCACGTCTATTTCTAGATCCTTGGCCTTATTACACTGAGTCTCCCTTTGGAGCTTAGTTAAGCTGCACTGGAGCATATTGAGCGTCAATACTTAAGCTTCTTGAAAAGTGCTATATTAGCTAGAGACAAGATCTGCAAGTTAGACCGTTAATACGAAGGCTACTTCTAGTCTTGAGACAATAGAATTAAGTTCGGGAGCAGTTATTTTGTTATAACCCATTATTTCGTGTTGAAAGAGTATCACTAAGTGTTACATAAATCGCTCCCAGGACTATCGCGTTTAAACTGATAATATGAACTTTGACGTTTCGCATTAATATATTATGAATATGAGTCAGATGTATACATGCTCTCTTTTGTTAGTAAGATATAGTTAAAAATAACTGAAATCACGTGAATGCAAAGACATGTAAGTGTAGATCGGAAAGTAAGCTAATCCATAAAACTGACTACAATGCTAATGCTATATCTATACGTCCTATCTCGACCTAAGAGAGTCACATGAACCTAGAAGCTTACTGCTGAAGCTACTCCTTATCGTAGCTAACTCGCTAGCTAACGTAATCGTGAGCGTTTATAGGATGAGTGAGTGCGTGATGAGATATGTCTGGTATTAGAATGGTGGCTATGAAGTATAGTGTTGTAGTAACTGCACTCAGCGTTTGTCGTAAGTCTTGTAGTTCACACTTACGACATGCTTCTAGCATTTGATATTCGCTATACGTATGCTGCTATTTAGGCGGTTCCTACTCAGGTCATAATCGTTCTCCATATCTGGGACTTATCTGGCTCAAGATGTGGCATACACGCGGTTAGGTTTCAGCGAGTGTCACCGTCATATCTCGTGCGTTCTTGTTCTAGATTAACACTTCAGTGGATAGCTGCTCTATTCGCTCTCTGCATAGGACATTCAGTGTACAATTCTTCCCTTGGAGATTCGCGTCAGTGTGCATGTTCGTCCCTTGTCGAGAGACGGTTGGCACATTCATCACTTAGTAGGCCATTATTGGCTTGGCATCGGAAGTCGTTATATAGGCCATGTTTGGTGGATGTATTTGATGTACTCTAGCCAGTGATCTTGATGCCGAGCTTGGTACGTCAAGGGTTGATGTGTAAGGGGAACACTAACGTGGATTATTGCACTTAGTGTAGAGTGTTGAGGATAAGGATGTTTAGACCGCGCTTGGATGGGATTATTGATGCCATGGACGTAAGTGTAACGGAGGCGATATGTGTCTTATGGCTCACCAGCATTACAAAACTTTTATTTCTATAATAGCAGTCCCTCCTACAGATTTGGACTCGGGGTGGGAGTAAAGATTATCGTGGATGTTGACCCGTTGGGCTTATAAAGGAGTTACTGCGGCTTAGGGTTTAGTTATGGGCTGGGTTAATCAAATTTAAAGGGTTTGCGTTATACTTAACGATAGTTCGTCTAAGAATTAAAGGACTAACGATGTTATGTCTTTCCTGCCGTGCATTATCGCTTGCAAACCGACCTTAGAAATTTATGAAAATCCATGAAAATAAAAATATTAAACCCCTTAAACCACAACAGCACCAAAAAACCCAACCCACCCCCCCCCGGCACAACAACACCACCCCCCACCCCCCCGCCGGTCGACGGGCGGGGGTTTAGCTCACCCCCCCCCCCCATGGATGGGAGGAAAGGTTAATAGGGAATAGAAGGCTGGTGGTTATAATATAACGATCGTGAGTCCGATGAAGGAATAGGACTGAACGAAGGGGTTGTATGTGAAGGACGTATGCGGTGAGGATTGATTTAACATTAAGGCTCGTTTGGGTTTTTGAAAGTTTTGTTCTTTGTGAGGTTGGACTAAGGTTTAACCAGTGTTGATCGATAGTGGACCATGTGCGAGATACCTCTAGGGCGTGGGGCCACTCTAGCGCAGGCTCGTGGTCGGCGGGGGCGCGAGGGTGGGCCTGGGTGGCCGGATGTGTGTGACAATTGCCCATGACTGCTCAGCTCTTAGGACATATAAACTAAGAGGTGCATCGCTTTAGGGACACTTTGGGGAGCTGGGGGAGTGGGGCTGGGGGTAGAGGGGAGTTATATCGGAGGTGGGGTAGGGCCGCACAGAGCTAATATGTCCCAAATACTAAGTTAATGGGTCGTGTCAGCACGCAATGTTATGTGGCGCTGATAAACCTTTGTCGCGAATACCACCGCATAATCGTTTACATGTTGAAAAAGGAGCTTAGGCGGGGTGCGTGCAGGAGTGTTTAGATTGAAGATTGAATCTTCTAGGGGTTGTCGTAAACACACACCGCCTTTCCATTTTCAAAGATTTTTTTTTTTCGTATCTTTAATGGGTGTGACATATATGTTATTGCTTTCATTATTCTTTGATAATTTTGAGCGATCACAGACAGAATATGACACTTATATTGTGGCCATATAGGGAGAGTTTCGGCAGGTCCCTGAACGTTTCAACCTCCTAGCCAAGCTTCAAAAACATAGCTATCATTGTAATAATACAAGGTATATAGATGGCTCAACTACTAACTCATTAAAAGCTAATGTGTACATACTTTTCTCCTTTTATTCCTAATTTCCAATACTGGCTTTATTATTATTATCTCGTTGGTTCCAGCTCGACTAGATAGATGTTAAATTAGGCGAAATAAAAGCGTCGGACGACCCCTAAATCTCATAGACGTCCGTATAATCTCTAAAAGAATGTGTCTACTATAACGCAAAGACACAAATGCCAAAGAGTCCCTCCATGTACATCGCACATCATCCCAATCATCATCAAAGCAAGACGCCCCCCCCAGTCAATAACCGATCACTACCCCCGCCTCTCCTCCCGCCCCCACCCCGTCCGCCCCTCCTCCTTCCCCTTCCCCAGGTTTTTGCCCCCATTAATACGTTTGAAAACCTTCCTAAAGGAGACGATTTTTTTTGTGGTTGAAAATACAAGTCCACATCAGGTTTCTAAATTCACATGATTTAGGGGGTTGGGTTTATCCTTTTTATTTCATCCGAACTAACTCATACTACGAAGGGTCAGAGATGGAGAGGCTTTATTTAGATATAACCCCGGAAGTTCGAGAAAATTTGGCTTTTTCTTCTTCTTTGTATTATTATTATAGCACATATATTAATCTCAAGTCCTTTAAACAACTGCTCACCTTGGGTATATGCGAACGCCGACCACGATCCAGAGGGAGTCTTATTTCGGACCCATCGGTGGAATTTCCTGACCTTTTATTTCAAACAGGCTGCATGTGGCAACATCGGTTGTGAGCGGCAAGATGCAGCAAATTTATTAGTCTCGGATTTATTATTTACTAGTGCCCTTATTTTAGAAGACTCGCCACATCGGTTAGGTGAAGCCGGCAAAGAGGCAAGTGAGAGGAGGTTGAAGTTTTAAGTTGAGGAGAGTAAGTTGAAGTAAACTTTGATCAGCCCACTTGTTATTATTATTATTATTATTACTCCACCCTTTAAACAGACTGTCACATCGGGTCGTAATTAATGGGTATGCGAAGCGACCATTGATCCAGAAGTCTTTAATTTTCGGCTTCCGGGTTTATTATTATAATTATTGTTAGTAACGACCAAAATTTCAAGTTCTGTGGTCTTTTCACAACTCAAATCAGTTATGCGAGGCCAACATTATCCAGGAGTCTATTCCACACAACACTGGACCAAAACCTCGTTAGTGTTACCTTACTTTACCAGAAGGAAATCTCTACGAAGGAGCTAACAATAAGAATCGCCCAAAAAAAAAACCAAAGAAAAAGAGAAACTTTGTTTATTCAACATTATATAATATTTATTAAGCTGATGGGAGCAAAAAAAAAAAAAGCCATAATTAACTTTATGGCAGCCTTTTAAAGAAATTCCAACTTATTTATGTTTAGCATCAAAAACTTATACTCTACTTATTCATCTATTGTTCTTCACAATTTAAAATTCTAAATAAAGAAACTCTGTGAATTATTTCATAGCGAATTTAAGGATAGGACACTTTAACAAGTCACAAAGACTGGCCAACAAAATCTTAATTCTAATAAATCGAATCTTTGGACATATTTAAATCAATTATGAGAAAATTGCAAGTCTTGACTTTTTTAAGTTTAGACTTGCGTTTTATAGATTCCTTGGATAAAGATTAGCAAAAAATTCAATCTATTAACATTTAAGGAGAAAGGAAAGGAAAAAGCTAAGCATATAAAACTACGTCGGGTCACAATTTACATTTTTTGGTTGTCGTCACCAGCAGGGGAGAAGGGAGGAGGAGGAGAAAAAACGGAGAGGAAAAAAAGCCTTCATTCATGTCAAAATATACACTTATTATTTTTATCAACTATTTTCTATTTTCCATTATTACCACACATCTTTATATATAATTAAATGAACAAATTATTAAACTAGATATTAAGACTTTTTTAAAAAAAATTTTATTTTTTTTTAGCGGGGAGACAAAGGGGGGAGAAGGGGGGGGGAGGGGGAGAGGGGAAAGGGGAGAAAGGAGGGAAGAAAATAAAGGGGGGGGGGGAAAGGGAAGTGGGGGGGGGGGGAAGGGGGGGGGGGGGAGGGGGGGGGAGGGGGGAGGGGAAAATAGGGTATGTGAGAATACAGGCAAATTATAGGTTTAAGATTCATATCGGAAAGATATTACTCATCCCCATACTAAAATTAAAAATTTTCCTCAATGTTTCTAGTCTAAAGGCTTAATTAAAAACCCCATACTAGAACTCAAAAAAGTCGAATGCAATAAATCCGGAAGCATGGAGAAAAGTATCACATAAAATCTTTTATAGCGTTTATCAATATGCTTAAAAAAAGATAAATGTTGAGTCAATAATAATCTAGGATATCGGGATTTCCCCCAAACACTAATGGCAAGCATAAGGTAGGGAGCTCGAAGTTGGACGGGACAAAACACAAACAGAGAGTCTTCACAATCCGGGTAATCCTGGACAAAAATCACAAACCACAAAAACCACGAAAACACGCAGAGGAAATAGGTGAGCCCCCTTCTTCAACAACATGTTAGAAAAGATTTAAGGACGAATAGAAACACTTGTTTTTCGTTTATCTCTAAGTCACAGGAGCTTGACTCGAACCCCCGATATTTAAGTTGTCCATGGGGGAAGGAAAGCAAATGGAAAAGGACGAAAAAATTCCAGTCGGGGACTTTCATTAATGTTTAGATAAACATTTAAAAGCACATGGAAAGTTCCATCCCCGATTGAGATACAATCGGCTCTAAGTGGAGATGTCTGGGTTCACAACAAAACATGGTTGGTCTTCACTCCCGGAGGTGGGAGAGAAGTAAAGGAGAATCCACACAGGGTAGGTGAGATACGGGGAGGGGGAAAGAGGAGGAAAGGAAAGGAAAAGTCTGAATGACAAATGTGAAGGAATTGTTCTTCCTTCATTATTTGGAGAGAAAAAACAATCTCACCTCCCCCCTGCGGTCATAACAATTCCATCCTTCATCTAAAGGTTATCAAAATTGTTATCACGGGTTTTGCATCAGGCCTCCAATCGAAGGTTAAACGGCTCATACTCGGGAATAGGATCCAATCGTTTAGTTAAGTCGTTAGAGGAAGGAAAATCAGAAAAGTGAGAACGAAAAAAATAATATCCCCGTCCGAAGTTAAATGATGCTGGTTTTTATAAAAATACTAGTAAAAATTAAGCTGAAACAAAAAGCCCAAATAAGCCAAGTATAAGCTACGGCTTATATTATAAAAAGGAAAAAGAAAAAGTGTTAAAAGAAAAGTGTTTGCAAGGGATGATGGATGAGCTATTGTAGCACAATGGATACTATGTGTTGAGTGTGAGACGTGTGTGTGTAAAGGGTTAGGTCTTGGGTTCGAATCCAAGGCCTAACTTTTTGATATTTTTTTTATTTTTGAAAACTTAAAAGAGCAAACTTGTAGAAAAGCTGGAAATAAGCTAATTTTACAAAAGAAATTATTCTTGAAACTTACTGAATAAGCTGGAAATTAGCTGAAAACATTGACAGATTATAATAAAAGATTTAACTAAATTTTTGGACTTTTTTCAAAACTTAAGTAAACTAATAAGCTGAAATAAGCTAAACTGTAAATAAGCTACTACTATACTAATCCTAACCTAATAAGCTAATCTAGACAGGAAATAAGCAAAACAAAAGGTAATAAGTTGAAAAAGCACTTGGGACAAAACTGAGAACCAAACAGCAGATTGAGCAACTTTGAGCTTCATTTTAAGCTCTTAAAAAGAACCTTATGGCTAAAAGTTTGTACTTAAGACTACTAAATTCAATACTTGAAAAGCAGTTTGAAACTTAAATGAGCAAAGAAAAAGCTAATGGAAAAAGCTATTTGATCTATTTAACTATGTTTTTGATTTTTTATGAAAAAGCTAAAATAAGCTAAACCTTACCCTATTAAGCTAATGATAACTAAGTATTAATCTAACAAGCTAGTTAAATCAGAAACTAAACAAATTCTTAAGCTATAAGCTAGAAATCACAAATAAGCTCTTTGTGTGAAACTGTTAACCCAAACAGTCTCTCAGGGTACTTTTGAGCTTATTTTTCAATAAGCTAAAAGAACCTTATGGACTTCTGGCTTACACAACTTAAAACCTTAAATTACAAGCTACTTAAAACTACTTTTAGAAACTATTTTGAAAATTAAATGCTTAAATAAAAAGTTAAATGAAAATTGCCTAAACACTTAGTATGCATTGAGTAAATGATTGGTTAATTCAAAAGACAAAATGCAAATTTTGAGCTTAAATTCAGATAGCTTAATGAACTTTTTTAAACAAATTAAACTGAAACAGATCTAATATGACCTAAAATCTACTTGAATATTAAATTTCATAACCTAACTCTAATTCTAACCTACTGAATTTAAAGCTAGAAAATGGTTTTTAGGCCTTTTACTATGCTGATGCAATTTGCACAAAAGATTACCCAAATCCAATTCTAGTAAAAGCAGGCTATAAATCTACGTTTTCTACATTCTAAAATAGCTTACTAAATGCAAATTGAAAGACAAACTCAGCTAAAACTAACTTAAGATAGAAATGCTTATGATCTTTAAACTAAAACCTCAATTCAAACAACTAACTAATAAACTGCTTAAAACCTAGTATAAGCTAAAAAAAACTTTAAATCCTTGCTTTGTTAACTTCAACTTAGAAATCAAAATTGATTTAAAGGACTATAAAGCCTTTGACATCACTAACTCAAGTTAGTGCTATCATTAGCCAAACACCCCTTTAATTCTCTTGACCTCATTTTCAGCATATAAATTGGAGATTTAAGGTTCAAATTCTCAATACCAGATTATAATAAGCTATAAACAAATCTAATGAGCAAACTTAAGCAACAGATAAGCCAGATTCAATAAGCTACTACACTAAGCTAATATTTTTGGTTTTTATGACAGTTTAATGAAAATTACAAGCAAACTATGATATAAACTAACTAATAAGCATTTTAAGCATCATATGGCTAAAATAAGCAGTAATACGTAGATCTAAACAGAAATAAGCTAATAAGTTGGTTAAACAGATTTAAGCTAAGACAGATTATAACTAAGCAACAAGAAAAATAAAAGAGATGTACCTCACACCTTAGCTAAACAGAGGTGTTAACTCTTAATAGAGCTTAAACAAACAGCTTAAGCTTATAGTTTAAGCTTAAATCCAAAGATCCTAGTCTAATCCTAATGCATGACCCTCAAGCACTATTACCACTTGAAAACTCTGAGCAGCCATCCAATTCCTTTGAGTTTTCAAGTATTTTGAGCTTTTAGTAGCTTATGAATAGCTTTGAGAGCTTATGAACAGTAGATAAGAGCTTTTGGAAATTTAAGAGCATAATAAGCAAAAACATATTTTATGAAGTAAAATAAGATTTCATTGATTTAATAGCTGATTACAATACTTGAAATGGAGATTACAAAGACAGAATTAAAATTATATTTAATTGAAAATTACATAAGCTAAAAAACTATATTAAGCTACTACTAAAAGCTGGAAAAAGAAGATCGCTCTTGATGTAAGTGAGGCATCCTTGTATTTATAGCCAGAGATAGAAGATTCTAGGCTCTCTTACACGCTCCTCCCAGCTCTGATCTTGTCCCTTCATTTAATGCTAATCATTGGATCCTCTTTCTCATCCGTTAGATTAATTTGGAGCACATGGATTGCCAGCGTGGCAATCCCATAAGTTGGGAGCTATGTGCTTCTTTAACAAAGGATTTAGTGCAATTTTTCATTCCTTGTGTGTTTCTTTAGGATCCCGCGTGTCATTCCTTTGTAAAATTGACCAATAGAAGCTCTGGAAGTGACGTGTTTGATGCCAAGCTGTCACTTGGTTCTTGAATCTTTAAGCCACGCAGGATGAGCTCGGAAGTAATTTTTACCCTTTTGATTTTATGCAGGAGTGAATTGGGGGAGAAGATGAATAGTAACTTCTTTTCCCGCACCCTTTTCTTTTCTTTTTATAAAATTGTTTGACCCGAGGGTGTGAGTGTTGACTTGGGCTCGGATAAAAAGAAAATTGGGCCATGGTTTTATGATTGGTCTTGGTAAATGGATTTAAGGGTTTGTTATAAAGGGCTAACGACCGTTAGTAAAGAACTAACGGTGTTATCAATTTAGGGCTTTTTGTGAAATTGGTTTTAACATTAAGGCTCATTTGGGTATTTTGAGGGTTTTGGCATTTTGTGGGTTGACCATTGTTGACCAAGGGTTGACCAGAGTTGAACTTTGCTAGAAACTTCTGGCTCTTGTGTACTTTATCCGTTCTCGTGTTCGTTTTTGTCCGGTTTTGACCGTTTTCTTGTGATTTTTGCAATACCCGTACCTACACATCACAAATGACAAAACAAGCAATATACAAGCATAATTTGCACAATTTGATCATTTAAAGGTCATTTTTGGTATACAAAAGATATGTGATTTCTCACATATCAAAATTCCCCAAACTAAGTGATTGCCGTGTCCTCACGCAATGTTATATGCCCTAAAACCAAATACCTCAAAACTTCCCCAAACTAATCCTTTGAAAAGTAGCAAAGTCTTTAGTGGGGAGAGTTAAGAAATCACAAGTTTTAAAACACCCTATTTTCCCATTTTTTTTATATCAACTACCTAGAATATTCCGACTTTCGTTATTTCCATAACCGTTAGGGATCATAGAGCAAGATGCATTTCGATCCGAGAATGCCCCAAAAAGGATAAATTCATCGTACCCGACTTTTCACTAGCTCCAAACCAAGCTTAAAATGAAATCACCGCTAAATATCAGTTGAAATGCTAACACTACTCATATTTGCAACTTGTGAACTTTTCACTCCCGACAATTATTATATCTTAGGTGAATGTGCTATTTTGAATTTCAACCATGGATCAACGTTTTGCAAAATTCTATGTTTCACGTTCCACCCGAGAATAATGAGTTTGAAGGCGAGATCATCCCATGTAGCGACTTTCGTCTCGGCACATCCCAACCTTGCGGCTAAGTGACCAGGCTTTCGGGACTCACGGACCTTAGGTTTCAAAAACTCTCAGGTTTCCCGTTTACACATAAAAAACTTAAAATAAAATAGTCAAAGTTCAAAAGCATATTTAAATTTAACAAAAAGAGATCTATTTATTAATTCAAACTTAATATTAAACATAACATTTATGCAATTGTAACCCTCGACCTTTTAGAAGGCTGCAACATCGGTTGTGAGCCGGCAAGATGCAACAAACTTTTATCAGTCTCAGATTTTTTATTCTTACTATGGGCTTTCTTTAGAAGGCTGTAACATCGGTTATGAGCTGGCAAGAGACAGCAAACTTTTATCAGCTCACAGTTTATAATTATTCTTTATTATATTTTTTCATTTTTCAAAAAAATTTTTACTTTATATAGAGAAGACTTCATTTTGAAAAATTCAAGTATAAGTTTGAACTAAGACTAAAATTTTTGCTATATACTACATAAAAATTGTTGATTTAAGTT
>BQNB010032111.1:0-21159 GCA_026074375.1 Tanacetum coccineum
CCCAACCTTTACTTAGACTAAAATCTGCTTAAAGGTTCAATGTGGTAAAAACAAGTTGTTGATTACCAACAGGACACTAGTTTATAATTCAGCACAATAAAATCAAATCAAAATAATTCATAAGCTTATTCATAGGTCTCCTTTAATTTATAATTTACTACGTTACTCACTTACTTGAATAGAATCCATAAAACCTGATAATTCATCAAAATAATCTAATAAGCTAGCTTATCACTAGCAATAATTAATTCAGATAATTCCTTCAAAATAAGCTGAATTATAAGCTCATAAATTAGTAAGCTTATTCACATCAAATAATAAGCTAATACATCACTCAATAAGCCATCTAAATAAGCTTGTACAAACACTAGCAATCATATGACGAAGACATGATCTTCAATATTCTACATGACAAGTTATTTCCAATTAGAAACAAGATTTAGGTTCATTTGGATACCAAAGTTTTCTTGGATACTGGGGGACTCATCCCCACCATCAATTACATTAGATCGAGCGGTTAGGATTATACCATAAATTTACACTACGAGGGTACTTTAGTCAACTATATAAAGAAAAAAAATACAAGACCCTAACTTAACCCCTTATTCAAAACACACACAAAACATGTGTTTTTCAGACTCATCAGATCCCCAATTCTCATATTCCAAGTGAGTGACCAAAACCTCTCAACAAATTCTAATTCGAATCTCTAATCACCAATCTATCAGCAAATCCATCACTAGAATCATCATCATCGTAATTATAATCGCTAATCATCATCATCAATTAACATCGGGTTGTCTTATTTTGAATCGATTATATCCTTTTTCAGTTTTTTTTTTGGAACGGCGATTTTATTAGAAACAAAAACTAGCAAGGAGCTAGATTACAAAACAATAATATAGGGGATAATTCAGCTTATTTTGAACGAATTATCTGAATTAATTATTGCTAGTGATAAGCTAGCTTATTAGCTTATTTTGATGAATTATCAGGTTTTATGGATTCTATTCAAGTAAGTGAGTAACGTAGTGAATTATAAATTAAAGGAGACTTATGAATAAGCTTATGAATTATTGTGATTTGATTTTATTGTGCTGAATTATAAGCTAACTTATTAGCTTATTTTCATCAGATATGGTTATTTAACCTTTTATTTAGGTTATCATTTAATAAGCTTATGAAGTTAGAGAAAGAGAGTTATATGAATAAGTTTATGAATTAGATGAGAGTTGGTGAGAATAAGTTGTATTATTACGTAGTTTTATGATATGAATAACTTATTATTTAGCATTTGATTGAATTAAGTTATTGATATAAGCTGAATTAAGTTGGTTTTAACTTATTATTTAACAATAATAAGTTTTTAAGCTGATATGAAATATATCATATGTGATTTATCTTGGTTATTGTGTTTATAATTGACGTTATTTTGTTTGATGTATCATATGTGTTATAACATATGATATTTCACTTTGTTGGATTTATCACATATGATATCACATAGTCTGTTTTATTGGATATATCATATGTGATAGCATATGTGCTTTTTTGCTTTTTGTCATGAAACGAACTATTATATTTTTATTTTATTTTTTTATACTTTCTTGCTTTTCTTGCTTACATGCTGTGAAAAAATCTGATGATGAGACTGACTATTAATAAAAGAACAAGGATAGAACTCTGGTTTCATCAAGAAGAAAAGACGTGTTTTCACCATAATAAAAGACTTTGTTGATTCAATGATAAATCCATCAAACTGATTCATTTTTTCACATGTGATGTGCTAGGAAATCATATATGATCTTACATTATTTTTCTTTTCATTACAATTATCATATGTGATATTTGAAAGTAATCTGTTTAATGTTTGATTTTTATATGGACAAGTGTTAAAAATTCTCTTTTACTTGATTTTGGTTGATTTGGATCTTACATGAATGTGAATCTATTATATATCATATGTGATATTTGTATTTTACAAGTTAGTAGCAAACTATAATATGTGATTTCTTTTAAAAATCATATATGATTTAACATGATCATCAATAATTTATCAAACCATCATACTTGATGTTTAAACAATAATAACATGTTTTTTTGTTCTAATGCTTTTATTTACAAGTGATTATGAATGTGTGCAATAAAACTTATACAAAATAGACATAATATCGAAAATCACATCCGCAAATGTTTCGCCATTTCCATTGCAACATAAAACATCATGACATAGTACCAAGAAAGTTAAACCATTTTAGCAACACATTGTACCAGTTTCCAATGGTTTACAAAATCGTCCGTAGACGTCAAAACTCCATACGGAGATTATAAGAAAAAAAACGGAGAATACATTTTGAACGTGAAATGAAAATCCATGAGCTTCTTCATTGAGCTTCTTGGGCCTTTGGATGCTTGTGATGTTCAAGATGCCTTGAAAACAACATTCTCTACACAAATAAGAAGATTTGATTCAATTTTCAAGCACATAATCATATATGATATAGTATAATGGTAAAGAAGTTAACTTTCAAGCAGATTATCATATATGATATTATACACACAACTAACTTTTTATATCATAAACGCTTAAAACCTAACTTATATCATATATGATATAGTATATAAGTTTTTGCAATTGTTTCAGGCAACTTATCATATGTGATTTTTCACTAACACGTCATCATCAACAATTTTCTTCATCAACATCAACATACTCGATCTAAAGCTTACTTATCACTATAATATCAATAAATATCAAAATATCATCAAAACATCTTCATTATAAACTGTATAAACACAATAACATGAACAAAAATCACAATATGTTTATCACAAACACTATAAACAGTAGGTTTCACCATTTATGCATAAATAACATTAAAATTTGTAAATAAAGTGTTTTACACCTGAATTAGTGAAGTTAAGCTTGTATTTCAGCGGTTTTTACTCGAAGCTTCACATATAAGCTTAATCGTTAAGATTTGTTCTTCAACAACATCATCGATATCTTTTTCTTTCATTTTTTGATGCGATTTGTGGATGATTTTTGATGCGTGTGTGTGTGTGTTTTTAGTGTGTGTATTTTTTGATTTGTGTTAAACTATGTGTTGTGTGTGTTTTATTGTGTGTTTGGTGAGAGAGAATAACAGATCTGAGAATAGGATGGGTGTGAGTGATTGGAGTAGTAGGTGTGTGAGGTAAAATGACCAAGATACCCCTCCGCCCTTTTTGTATTTTTTAATTAAAAAAAGCTATTAATCCTAGCCTTTTATTTTTTAGATGGATGGCTAAGATTGGTCCCCCAGTATCCAAGAAAAAGGAGGTATCCAAAATAACTCCCCTCTTAGAAACAATTGCACATAAAAAAAATTAAGATTTCAATAATCGCGCATAAAAAAATTAAAAGCTTATACAAGTCATTGATCCGGATGGTTCATTCGGTTAACTTAGTTTTCATTAACCGGATCAAATGTTCGAAACCAACAACATAATACTAATCTCAATTCATATGAACTAAAAATACCACTCTATATAACTAGGCACAAATTTTTTTCTTTTTCCAATGTGGGACTTAAAACATAAAGCAAGTTCGCACACTACACCATAGTACCATACAAAAAAATTGTTCCAGAGATATAACCCTTTTTGTTGCCCTAACTAAATATTACTTATGTTCTTTTTACAAATTGTTATATAGAAAATTATCATGTTAATGATCATCATTTTATACCCACATAGTTATAGTAAAAAAACAAGAAGCGAAAGAAATAATATACGTTATTTTTCGGTTTAGAGGCATGTTAAAACATTCGTAAGTTTATACTAAAGGCGATGGGATAATTTATGATTATTGGCAAGAATGTCAAGTAACACTCTATATAACATGCACAAATTGTCTTTTACACTTGACCTATACTAATCTATACTCTCTAATAAAATAAGGTTTTGCACAACTCCTTTAAGCACAAAAATTAAATGTCGCCATTAAAAATATTCCTTAAATAAACCATTTGTACAATAACCTAATGCATCTACTATAAATCAAAAAGTCACGTACAAAAAAATTTATTGGAGATAATAATTCAATAAGGTTTTGCACAACTCCTTTAAGCACAAAAATTAAATGCTTCCATTAAAACAATTCCTTAAATAAACAATTTGTACAATAGCCTAATGCACCATTATTAATAAACCTTCCGGTTAGGCAAAATTAATGAGAGCCATGTAAAAAATTAGGTTTAATATGTTACATGTTTTGAAAAAAGGTAAGTCAAATCAAACAATCTTTTTAATCATTTATTGTAATAGTTTGAGAGTAGTCAAATATTGGTATATTTTTCATAATTGTAGATTT
This sequence comes from Tanacetum coccineum, assembly GCA_026074375.1. Classification (NCBI taxonomy): domain Eukaryota; kingdom Viridiplantae; phylum Streptophyta; class Magnoliopsida; order Asterales; family Asteraceae; genus Tanacetum; species Tanacetum coccineum. The sequence continues at coordinate 4,355 of BQNB010032111.1, forward strand.
CGGTTTAACTTTTCTTTATTTTGTTTTTAGGAATCATCTCCATAATCAATCAAGTTTAGTAAAGTTTTAAAACCTTAGGCTGGATGGAGTGGTGGTGGTAAACCCACCTGACACGTCAGCGCCACATCAGCTTTCTCTCTCCAAATAAAACTCACCTTACAACTCACCTTTCAACCGTAATAAGAACTCACCTTACCACTAAAACTCACATTTCATTAAAATACCCACTTTATATAAAATATACCCTAGTATATACTCACATACACTCACAACTAATTAAAATATAATATATATAAAGAGAGAGGACCCACCATTTATCAAACTCACATATGTGAGTTTCTCACCGAAGTGTGACAAAAAATGGGTGAAACTCACCATGATAGTGAAAGTCACCTAGGTGAGTTTTGCCAAACTCACCTCCACTCCGTCCGGCCTTAAAATAAGGATTTTTAACTTTTTTAGATTTCTAGTTTTAACATTTGGGTAAATCTTCTTTATAAGGAGTATAGATATAGATAATTTTTTTTTAAAAGAAATGTAACATAAGTAGACTGATATTATTAAAATACAAAAACAAAAAGATAATTATTTTTTTTGAACGGCAGAATTTTTATAACACTAGCAAGGAGCTAGAAAATTACAAAGGAGAGTACATAAGAGGATTTTGCATCCAGTTGTTCCAATTAGTGGAAGACAACTTATTTCTAGTGGAATACCATCTAAACGACATTTCAACAATAAAGTCAAATAAAAAACATCTTCTAGGAGGAGAAGAACCGAATATAGTCTCGTTACGAAAACGCCAAAGAGCCCACAAAGTTACCCCGCAGATAACAGTTAAGATGTCCTTTTTCGAAGAGGTTACATGCATGTTACCAATCCAAACAAATAAGTCTCGAATGGATAGAAGCGGGACCTCCAAATCCAACCAGGCGAAGACTTTATTCCAAATATCAGCTGCTAAGGAACACAACCACAATGAGTGGATAGAGGTTTCCACGCTAGAGTCACAAGTAGGACATGTTAGAGAATCCAACTCAATCCCTCTCCTACTAAGATTCCATCTAGGTGGTATCCTGTCACCGAACAAGCTCTCCACAGAAAGATGTTAATCTTTTTAGGAAGATAACGATTCCAAATAGTTTCAGACCCATCATCAGGAAGAATGCAATTATCTATGTGATCACGCGTACATTTAACGGTAAAAGAAGGAGAACCAAGAGACCAAATCCAAGAATCCTCCGATTCTAGAATTGGACAGCTTTTAAGATCGCAGTGAGATGTTTAACTGATGAAGAAGGGTACCTCGTACAATCGGCCGCGACCAGTTGAAAACCCAACCATTATTCCAAACCTCACAAATACTACATTCTTTATTCAAAGCCAGACGGTATAGACGAGGGAATTTGGATTGAAGGGAGATCTCACCAATCCAAACATCCTGCCAAAACTTCGTATCCGTACCATTCCCCACTCGTTTACGAAGAAACGAAAGGGGGATGATCCCTTTTTCGTGCATGGCGTTGATAGACTTAGCTATTCTGCCCCACACCCCTTGATCACGAACGTGTGATCAAAAAAGAGTTATCCAAACCAGGACCACCGTGGCAAGCTTTAATTACACGAACCCATAGAGCATTAGGGTTTTGGAAGAAACGCCACCTCCACTTGAGAATAAGAGCCTGGTTGAGGGAAAAGAGGCTACCAATGCCAAGACCACCATGAACTTTAGAAGCTAAGGCAGTGTTCCAAGCGATCCAAGGAATTTTATTCCCATCCACATTGCTCCCCCAAAAGAACTTAGAGCGGAGCGACTCTAGTTTTTTATAAATAGAAGAAGGCATGGGGAAGATGGAGCAATAATATGTACCAATCGAGCCTAAAACAGAAGACAAGAGAGTAGTCCTGCCGCCAATAGAAAGCATAGAGGCCTTCCAATTGGAAAGGCGCTTAGAGAACTTATCAATCAAAAAATCCCAATTCGTAGTAGCTGCCATGTTAAAACCCACCGAAGGGCAAGAACTTTGAAAATAAGGAGGGGAAGCTTGACACCCTGTGAAGGTGAGCTAAGCTTTAACTGTCATCAAAAGGACTCCAACCCCAACTAAGTTGGATTTATTTGAAGTTATTTTTTGAGCCGAAATACTCTATGAAAACATTCATGGATAATAGATAAATTCCGAATGTTTTCAACGCGACCACTCCCCTCAAACTTGCGTCGTCTGCAAGAAAAAAGTGAAGAGACAAGGTATGCCATAGTAATATACCCATGTACAGCACGGAAGCACTAGCATCCTCATCGCCACATGAAGACCTTCCATGGCAATAATAAAGAGAAACGGAGACAAGGGATCTCCTTGACGCAAACCACGGCTAAGATGAAATTCATTAGTAGGGCTCCCGTTAACAAGAACAGACGAAGTGGCATGATTAAGACATCCCCTGATCCAAGAGATCCACGAGCCATGAAAGCCCATAAATTTCATGATCTGAAGAACATAATCCCAAGAGATGGAGTCAAAAGCTTTTTCAAAATCTATTTTGAAGATCATGAGCTTATCCCTTTTTCTGTTACACCATTTGATGACTTCATTAACCATGAGGGGGCCGTCCAAAATTTGACGATGTTTAACAAAGGCAGTTTGTTCACAACTAATTACCGAGTCAATAACCCTTGCTAACCGATTCGCCAGAAGCTTCGCAATGATTTTGTATTGGGCACCAATAAGACTAATAGGACGGTAATCACTAACCACTAGAGGGTTAGAGATCTTAGGAATGAGGGCAATGAAAGACGTGTTACAACCTTTAGGCATGATGCTTGAGCTAAAAAACTCTTGAACAAAAGCAATGATATCGGCTTTCATAATGTTCCAGAATTTTTTGAAAAAAGCAAAAGTGAAACACGTCCGGGCCTGGCGATTTATCCGAACCACAGTCACAAATAGCAGTATGAATTTCTCTTTCTGAAACAGGGGAGATCAAAAACAAATTCTGACTGTCTTGAATGCTTCTATAGAAAGCACTGCGAACCTCAATCTTGTCCACAGACTTCTTCTTGAACTTGGATTCAAAGCTAACTTGGAACGCATCTTATTTTTTTGAGGGTCAGAAAGCCATACTCCATCGTGTTTAATCCCATCCATCGATAGAACTCTGCGTTTCTGATTTATAATGGCATGGAAAAACTTTGAGTTTTCATCAGCTTCAACCCCCCATTTAACTTTGGCCTGCTGGGAAATATTTAGCTGCTCTTCTATACTCTATAGTTGAAGGACTATCGATCCATACAGCCACGCTGCACAGTTTGGAGAAGTTAGAGCCATTATTGATTAAAGTGTCTTCATCATATTTCTTTAACAAAAGAAGGATTTCATCCTTTTGCTTAGAAATAGCCGATTTTCTATTCTTCGCCCACTCCTTGATAATCCTTTTGAGAGCTTTCAGCTTGTTTTTAAAAGCCACAATGGCGTTAGAGCCATAAAAAGTATTAAGAGACCAAAAATCCGAAATGATGGTACAAAGATCACTATCGAGAAGCCAGGAGTTAGAGAACTTAAAAGGGCGTTGGGCGAGTAAACATTTTGCGGCACCTTAAGAGTAATGGCCTTTGATAGAGATATGACTGTCAAGAACCATAGCTGAATGACCTCGCAAATGGGGTATAGAGGCTTCAGTGATAAAAAATCTGTCCAGTTTGCTCAATTTATCCCCTCGTCTATTGATTCGAGTAAAAAGATGTCCTCCATTGGGAAATTCCCATAAAGTTCCATTGGCGATGAATTGATTAAAGGCATAGGCAGAAGACGAGTTAAACAAAGTGCCAATACGTTCCGAGGCATAACGGACTGCGTTGAAATCTCCAAAGACAACATAATGTCCCGGATGATTTTCTTTGAATTCGAGGGATGAGTTCTCAAAGAGAAACTTTATTATATCTTCTTGAGTGAGGCATTCACATTCACCATAAAAGCATTGAAAATTTTCTTTTACCACTTTCCTCTCAACAATAGAAAGTGATCAAAAGGATGAACATTAATCTTTGAATAAAACATTGTGTCCCAAATCGATAAAATGACCACTGATCTACCAAACGAAGGGCAAAAGCGGAAATCAAACCGAAAATTACCCCACATTGACTTGACTTTGAAAGAATCAATAGAAGAAGAGTGTGTTTCTGTGAATACCAAGGAAGTTATTATTATTGTTATTACAACAGCTTAGGAAATAGCTGTGCTCTTTTCCCGCTCCATGCACAAGAATTTAAGGACATGGCATTCATGATTGACGTCCATAGCTCTATTTCATTTCAATAAGTTTTTTGAGAATCAATTCGTGATACCTTGGATATCGTATCCAAGAACTTTCCAATTTCTAATTTGTGTTACAGAGCTTCAATCATAGTAACCAGGTTGTGAAAGCTTTTAGAAACAGGTTTGCTTATTCGCGACGACTTCACACCTGGACAAGATGATGAGGAGTGATGAGTGTTGTGTTTCGTATGGTATTTTGGTTTTTCAAATCCAGGGGGTTTTGAGAGAGAATCCGATTCTTCACAAGGGATGTTGGGTGATTTAGAATTCAGGTTCGTGGTGTAATTATTATTCTGGGAAGACGGGGAGGTGTTATGATCTTCCTTCCCATTATCTTTCACCTCTTCAGTTTCTGCTACATCTTTGGCTGGGATCTCCCCTTCTTCTACATCAAGGGCGTCCTGCACGCCTACAAAGTTAGCATCAAGATCATCATGCTCACCTGTGTTTATACCATTTTCCTCAGAATCCGCGTACATGAATTTTTTTCTGATATCACCATCACCAGCTCCATGTCAGGAAAAACCCATCAGCAAATTCTTTGACCCTAACATAGTGCACCTTTCCTTTAATCATCACCTTGCAAGTTTCCTTGATGTGACCATGAATTTTAGACCGAATACAAACTCGTCCTGTAGCAACGCTTTCGCTTGGATCGTCATCAACAAAAAGAGGTTCACCCCAGGAGCTGGCAATCTTTTTGAATGCCGTGGGAGTCCAAGCATTAAGAGGAAGACCACCAATTTCGATCCACACAACGCGCTCGTCAATTTTAAAGGACTCACTTACATGTTTGATTTGCGTAAAGTACCAAGCCATTTCCTTATTAGATTGAAGCTTAGTGCAAGACTCGACGCTATCAAATTCAAGCCAAAGCCACATACACAATGTATGTGGCCTGGAAATCAGAGAAACCATTTCTTCATTTCTTTGAGGGACTTTGGTTAATGTCTTAGGGTGAGATGTAATCTCTGCCTTAACGAGAACCCACGTTCCTCGTGTCACCAATGTCGATCAGATCTGAATCTCAAGGGAGACAGATCTTCTTAATATTTCTATAGGGGACTGCTCTTTGGAGATGCCTTTCAAGGCCGATACATAAGAACAATTAGGGTTTGCCTGGGATGTTTTGGATGCGGGGTTTGGTTGGTTATTGGTGTGATTAGGTTTAGAGGGAGGTTTAGATGATGCGTTAGGTTTCCTTTCGAATCTTGCTTTTGCAGCAAACAGATGATACGATCCACTCCAAATCTTGTTAAGAGCAACAAGGAGGGATTCAGTGTTTTTTACCTTTACAAATCTGACAAAGGCAAATCGACGTCCGTTTTTCGAGAGTTTTTGGGCGATGTAAACATCCACCACTGATCCATGTTTTTCACAAGCGTTCCGAAGATCCTTTGATCCAAATGAGGGTGGGAAATTAGTGATGAACACCGATTCTGAAACATCTTGGAGTTTTGTGAAATTGGAATTTTTTTGGGTATGAGCGCCGCTCATTGGGAGAATTTTTAGCCCAAAAAGATAATTATAGTATTATACACTCTTAATAAATACAGTAAATAAACAATGAAAAGGTGAGAATATTCAAGAGACAAAAATACCTTTGCTGCTTGGGAGTCGTAAGTATTGGGCAAAACAAAAAACCTACAAATAATAATTATTTAAAATTAAAAAAGCTAGTATTGAGCATCGACAAATTGACAACAGAATGTTTTGTCATTTAACACCTCGTTTTCTTCCACATATTCTCTTTTAAAATGCCTTTTTATTAAATTAAAAAGTTAACAATACGTATTTTTAGTAGATTCGTTTTTGGAAAACCAAAAAAGTGAGTAAAATTGCATTGCTTGTTTTAGAATATACTTTTAACAATTTGGATAAACAACATGTAACAGAATCTATCTATCGAAATGTAGTGGTTGGGAACCGAGATACGTACTCGAGTGGAGAACAACTTTTCTTCGTGCATTTGCAACTTTATAACCAATTTTCGTTCATTCTTAAAGAAATGCGTGGTTTGAACTTTGTGATGTATCAATACTTAAGTAATATCAACTAGAACGGTAGACGAGTTATGCTACCGCGACAAAAAAAAAAAAAAAACTCGGTGACTGATGATACGAGGATAGCTTCGAATAGGTGAAAGTTTCACTTTTTTGGCTTTTGATTTTTCGATTTTCCGATTTTTTAATTTTCCGATTTTTCGATTTTTTGCACACCATTGTACCATATAACCATCGACTATACATGCCAAATAAAGAAAATACGCAATTATGAAGTTTAATCATTGTAGACATCAAATTTAAAGTCACCCTTTCAGTGTTTGTTTTCTCATCGTTAATGTTTTCATTCTCTATACTTTTATCGTAAAGTTTCATGATATCAAGAATTAACATTTTGAGTTCGCAAGAAAACAACAGTTTTTATTTCTTAAGAAGAAAAATCACATTGATTAAAACAAAAACACAAATTAGACTGAACCACGATCGAGTTTTAGACCCTCGAGACGTGTCGAGCTTATCATGGCTCGTAAGGAGCACGTGTCTTCAAGCTTTAAAAATGAAGAGTTAGTCGATACCAAGACCAAGCCATGCAGTGTGTGTTTTTATGTGTGTGTTTTGGTAGGCTATATCTCTGAGTGTAGTATGTTTTGATAGTAAAATTAGTTGTATTATTACACTAAATTAATGACGAAGTTACTTGCAAAAAGAGAAATCTCTTATATGACAAGATGACAATAACGATTACGGTTTTTGAGTTAAAGCCTAAAAGCATGTGTTTTTTTAAAGGGGTTGTGGGTTCACACACCATCTAATTTATATATATATATTTTTAATTTTTATAATTTTGTTTATATATAAAACTACGAAATAAAAAAAACTGAATATAAATTATATTACGTAAAGTTTGATAAGTAAAAAAATATTAAAATACGAAGCAGAAAATCATAAAAATTGTCTTTATTCTATTAATAAAATAAGTTAAATTGCCAGAAAAATACAAAGCATAAATATAAAGTCAAAATAGTAAAAAAAAGTATACAAATAATAAACATTAAAAACTGTATTATTCTATTAATGAGGGGATAATAAAAAAGGTAGGGGTGAGCATGGTTCGGTTTGGTTCGGTTTTTGTGTAAAACCGAAACCGAACCGAAAATTTTTGGTTTTTGAGTTTTAGAAACCATTCGGTTTCGGTTTGGTGTCGGTTTGATTTTTCGGCTGTCGGTTTATTTTCGGTTTGGTTTTTTGGTTTTTTCGGTTTCTATACGATTTATCGAGCTTGCTTTTACAAAGTCGATTTGGAATATACCATAAACCAACACCTAAAAATATTTAAAGAAACAATCAAAATAATGAGAAACCAAAAACACAACAATCACAATAAGAAACAAATGACCATATATAATCTTAAAAAATTGTTTATGTGTTATAAAGCAACACAATAAGAACGATAACACAATTAGAACATGATATAGTTAATCTAGCGGAGCATATTTATCGTCCCTTAGCTTCGATCAAAACTTATTTTTGTTTCCATGTTTATAAAAATCGGTTCGGTTTATATTGGTTTTTATTAATGCTAAAACCGAACCGAACTAAAAAGTTCGGTTTTTCCAAAATCTAAAAACCGAACCATTGGTTTTTCAATCGGTTTCAGCTTTTTAGGTTTCGGTTCTTCGATTTTTTTCGATTTAGGTTCGGTTTACTGCACACCCCTAAAAAAGGTGAGATAGTTAGTTGGTGTATGAAGCTTTTTAAATATGATTTTTTTAACTTGTGACTTAGAGGCATATGTTAAAGAGAGTCCTAATTAAAAAATGTGACACAAAGACTATGGATGCCTTTTTAACTTGTGCGCTTAGGGCACAACTTAGGGGTGTTTGGTTCGTCGTAATTGGACGTAATGTGATGTAATTGTAATCTGAATTACATCACAATCCTGTTTGTTTGGCAGAAATGTTGTAATTGTAATTCGGATTACATTACGTAGGCTGTTTGGTTTGCGTTGTAATTGTAATTCAGTCATTACAATTACATTAAGAGAGGGAATTCAGATTACATAGGATGTTGGATGAAAAATTTTGAATTACGTTGTAATTCAGTATTTTATACTTTAAATCATCAGTATTTATTATTATTATTATTATTATTATTATTATTATTAAAATAATAATAATAATAATTATTGTTATTATTATTATTTATTCATATTATTATCAGTATTATTATTTATTAATATTATTATTTATTATTTTATTATTATTATTATGTGTTATTTTATTATTTTTTTCTTATAATAATAATTATTTATATTACTATTTATTATTATTATTATTATTATATTAATTTTTTTAGTTTTGGTAAAAAAAATTGAATTATATTACGTTGCGAGTCAACCAAATACATCCACAGATTTTATCAATTACAATTACAACACATTCTAATTTATTGAATTACAATTATATCAAATTACAATTCCTTCTGAAGATTACAATTTCTTCAAAAACATTATGTGAACCAGACGCTCCTTAAAATACCCTTTTAAATAAATCGAAAAGCTTATTTAGTGAAAAGTTAAATCAAAATATAGAGAGTAGCTTTTTGTAGAAAAAGGGCAAAACCAAAAGAGATCAAGACAAGCCTGGCACGTGATCTGTCAAGATTATACCTGCAAAAAGCTTTTCTTTTTTCAAATTCTCTCTCACACAGTTTAGAAACAAAACAAAGACATCCACTAGCAACTACTGCTACACCCTTGAGTCCAATCACTGAATAAAAAGCAATGTCTTTTTGTTTTTCCCCATAAAAATCCAACACAATTATTTGATTCTTTTTATAAACAAAAACATTTCATTTTAAATTCCCTTTTCTACTCCCCCTAATCTTTCTTTTCATTGCGAGGTGTTCTTTAAACCTACTCTCCTCTTCATATCTTGATTCTCATTTGAATCTTTTACTAAATAACAGCAATTTTGCCATTTGGGTTTTTCATTTTTGGCAATTATATCAAGTGGGTCAACATCTTTTGGTGATTTTCTGGCTTTATGAACAAGATTTCAGGTGTTAAAAAAAATCATTTTGAGAAATAAAGTTTATATCTTTTACATATTGCAGGAAATTTGGCATTTGGGTTTTTCATTTTTGGCAATTTTATCAAGTGGGTCAAGATTTTTTTTGTTTTTTTAGCTAGATTTAAGGGGAAAATTTGAAAGAAAATAGTAAAAATATTGATTTTGAGAAAAAAAATGTTATATGGTTTTTTGGGTTAGGTTATTTTATGAAGTGGGTCAAGTTCTTTTTTGCTCCATTTTGAGCTAGTTATTAGGTGCACTTTGAAAGACTAGGGTGATAGAAATGTGTTATGTTCATGTTCATTGATATTTGTGTACATTATTTGAAGATTCTTGAAGTATGATGAATATGTTTGAGGTATTGGGATTAGTGGTTTTTAGTCTTTTCACATGGCTCCATGTTGTTTATGCAACTCTTTCTCCTTCTGGTGTCAACTATGAAGGTTAGTTTTCTTTCTAAATTTGGACATTTTGGTGGTTAAAATACTTTTGTAGATATTGTTTATTGCTTTTACAAATTAGGCTAATTATAGTTAGATTAATTTGTTTAGTTGTTCATATTTTAAGTTGTAATTGGATAAATAATATTAGTGCCCTCTAGTTAATTTTAAATAAAACTTTATCAGCATTTTTAAGGATTAGAGAGTTAATGATTAACGCAAATGAACACTAAACAATAAAGTTCTGGATGATGTATGATAAATCTTTATCTATCGATGCAGTTGTAGCTTTAATGGCTGTTAAAGATGATCTAAACGATCCTCGCAATGTTATGGACAATTGGGATTTATCTTCTGTAGATCCTTGTAGTTGGAAAATGGTTACTTGCAACTCTGATCGCTCCGTTTCTGCTCTGTAAGACTCTTTAAATTTTGAACCTTACTTTTTATAGCTCAACGATACTCGCTGTGTAATTTGCCATTAGTTAGTCATCAAAATATTTATATATTTGTGGATATTGTTTCTTGGTTAGGGGTTTGCCTAGTCAAAACTTATCCGGGACCTTATCGTCTGCAATTGGAAATCTTAGTAACTTGCAATCTGTGTAAGTGCTTCATTCTTGTTCTCCGCTAAATAAGTAAATAGTAAATGTTGACCCATTGTTCAAAGAGTTGACGATTTGATAAAATTGTGTAGTACGCTTCAGAATAATGGAATATATGGACCAATTACGGATGCAATCGGGAAGTTGCAGAAGCTTCAAACTCTTGATTTGTCGGGAAATATGTTCTCTGGTCAGCTGCCTAGTTCTTTAGGGAATCTCAAGAACCTTAACTTTCTGTAAGTTTACTATAACTATTTGAATGTATATGTGGATTACAATTGCAGTACAGTTAAGCAAGATATGAAAACTTTACTCATTTCGAATCACTTTCTTTGAGCAAGACAGGCGTCTGAACAACAACAGTCTTACCGGTTTAGTTCCTGAAACCTTATCAGAAGTTGAAGGCCTCACTCTTGTGTATGTTATTTCCTTGGCGTCAAATTTACATATGTATCTACGGAGTTAAATAGTATGATATAATGTTATCTTATTAAACATTTCATTTGCTTATGTAGAGATGTGTCGTACAATAATATAACTGGTCCTTTGCCGAAACTATCTGCAAGAACATTTAGGTGCGTTTTCTTTTCCCCATAATCCATACTATCATTGCCATATTTTTTATTTTCGTTAATGTGTATGCTGTTTTGTCTTCAGGATCATAGGCAACCCTTTGCTTTGTGGGCAGAATTCTACAAATAATTGTTCTAATATTTATCCCGAGCCTCTCTCTTTCCCGCCTGATGGCTTCTCAGGTGATATATCACATAAAGTCCCTTCTTCCCCTCTCTCCCCCCCCCCCCCCCCCCCCCTCCTCTTCCACCCCTATAGATACCTAGTATTTTGTCCTGCTATTATTACTGTTAGAGATAGCAAAATGGACGGGTCAATCAGATATTGGTAACCGCTCAAAATGGTTAACAGATTATCGGGTCCAAACTTCTATTTTTCTAAATAATTTGTTTGTCACTTTGTCATGTATGATTGCATATTTAATCTTCATAATTCTAATCTTTGCATAACATGATTTAAGAGGTCTTTAGGCATTGTAATACTCAAATACATGGTTGTTGGCCCATTCAAACCCCGCTCAATGCTGTAGCTAACTTTTTTTTTTAATTTCACCGGTTGGACCTTTTAGAGATACAAGGTCGAGCCAACCCATTCGTCGGTCGAAATTTCCACCTCTTGATATAATGTGCATATGTGAGATATCGATTCTAACAAAAAAAATTCACCAGATCAATCCTCATCAAATAAAAAAACTCACAATTTGGCTATTGCTCTTGGGACAAGCATCAGTGCTGCTTTTATAGTCATCATAGTCATCACGTTACTCATATGGTGGCGATACAGGAAAAACCAACAAATATTTTTTGATGTTAATGGTTAGTCGTCTCTCTATCTGATTTCGTTTTACTTTTGTTTTTTATTAGTTAATAAATGAGCTTTATTATTTTAGCAGAACAATTTGACCCTGAGGTATGCTTGGGTCATTTGAGGAGATACACATTTAAGGAACTTCGGGCTGCCACCGATCATTTTAATGCCAAAAATATTTTGGGCAAAGGCGGATATGGAATTGTCTATAAAGGGACATTAAACGATGGAACAACAGTGGCTGTTAAAAGATTGAAAGATAGCAATACTTTTGGAGGTGAAATTCAATTTCAAACTGAAGTTGAAACAATAAGTTTAGCTGTTCATCGTAACCTTTTACGCCTTTGGGGATTTTGCTCAACAGAAAATGAACGTCTTCTTGTTTATCCGTTCATGCCAAATGGTAGTGTGGCATCAAGACTTAAAGGTGTGCTAGCTTTTTTTCCTGCAATTGTTTGAATTATTAGTTAAATAGCCATGCATACCATTTGAAGTCAAAGTTTGACTATTGGGGTCAATTAAAAAAATATCTAACTTTTGAATTGAGATAATTTTTTTGATGGAAAGTTTAATTATTACATACCACATGTTGTCTGCCACAACTGTTACAAAATTAGTATCAATTTGAAGGTACTAATAATACCATGATTCGGTAGTCAAAAGTATCCATTTTGACTCGTCGTAATGTTTCAACCAATGTTTTGAAAACCGGGTTTTGAATCGACCCGGTCGAGTCACCGGGTTACCGGTTCAACCGGTTGGACCGCCGGGTCAACCCGGTTTTCCAAAATATATAAATATATATATATATATTTTTTCAATAATTAGAAAGAAAGTATGTATATAAATCATGAAATATTTCATATATTAAGATAAAGACTATTTATTAACAAATATAACATGTAAAATTAAAATTCCGTCGCAAATATATACAATTAACATGTTTTATTTATAAAAAAATACGAAAAAACCGAAACCCGGCCGGGTCTCATGACCCGGGTTGACCCGGGTCACTCCAAACCCGGTCAAACCCGGCGGGTCAAACCGGGTTTTGAAAATATGAAACCCGGTTTAATTTGACCCGTTTTTTCGGCCGGAACCGGTTCAACCGGTTGACCCGGCCGGGTCGAACCGGGTTTCAAAACACTGGTTTCAACAGCCCCTTTTTTTTAACTTAAAAAAAAACTGACATATATAAATGTGTTTTTGGCAGATAATATTCAGGGAAGACCAGTTTTAGACTGGACTAGGCGAAAAAGTATAGCTTTAGGAACTGCTAGGGGTTTGCTATATTTGCACGAGCAGTGTGACCCGAAAATCATCCACCGTGATGTTAAAGCAGCCAACATTCTGTTGGATGAAGATTTTGAGGCTGTTGTTGGTGATTTCGGGCTAGCAAAACTATTAGACCATCGTGATTCTCATGTTACTACAGCTGTACGTGGCACCGTGGGTCATATTGCACCCGAATATCTGTCTACTGGTCAATCATCTGAAAAAACCGATGTTTTTGGTTTTGGGATATTGCTTCTGGAATTAATTACCGGTCACAAAGCATTGGACTTTGGAAGGGCCGCCAACCAAAAAGGCATAATGCTAGACTGGGTATGTTCTTCCCCTCTTTATATAATTGTCGATACATGCAGGTTATGTAATGGGTCGAAACGGTTAATTTTGCGCAGGTCGGGTTGGGTTGACTTGAGACATTTTTTGTCCAAGATTTTTGCACTTACTTTTTTTCGTTTTTTGCATTTGCTATGTATGGGATAAAATTTGAGATGAATGGGTATAAATGGGCAGTAATCTGGTTTGTTGTGCAGGTAAAAAAGCTCCATCAAGAAGGCAAACTAAACTTAATGGTGGATAAAGCCATACAAAGCGATTATGATCGGGTTGAGTTGCAAGAAATGGTTCAAGTAGCACTCTTATGTACTCAATTTAGCCCTACCTATCGACCAAAGATGTCAGAAGTGTTGAGAATGTTGGAAGGAGAAGGGTTAGTGGAAAGATGGGAAGCATCACAAAGTGTTGAAACACCACGATTTCGAGGTTTAGAAAGTATTCCACAAAGATACTCGGATTTTATAGAAGAATCTTCACTTGTAGGTGAAGCAATGGAGCTTTCTGGTCCAAGATGACAAATATATTGGTTTTTTTGTGGTTGTTGATATGTGTTGGATGCATGTAAAAAAGGTAAAGGAAATCTAGTGTTTAATCTTTGTTTGAAGTGTTCTGCACAAGTGAAATCACTCAATAGCAAATGTAACTCTTTTTAATTCTATGAGATGCAAGTATTTGTATGCATTTGACAAAGTCTTTCAATAACCTAAATCTCGAAAAGCTCGACTATTATTCGAGTGACATATTTTTGAAGGGTTCAAAGTGCTTGATTCTATCCAAGGCCAGACTGCAAAAATGAGCACCAGACCAATCATTTTAATAAGCTTCATTGCCGTGTGTTTTTTATGTTTATTTTTTAATAAACATTGGCAGCCTCTTCAAGAATTTATTTTGATTCACTAAATCTATTTCATACTTAATTCAGGTAAAACATTAATAAATTTAACAAACTAGATGATTACTCGCATACGACGACGGTGTATAGTAGTGTTAATTTGTGTGTGCAACTTTTTTTTATGTATATACTAGCTAAAACACCCGTGAAATACAAAGGTATTTTACATAGCCGTCATAAAGAATAGTTAGTGACTTGTGCATTACGAAACATAACACTACAAAAAATCAAATTGATATAAGCAATTAGAAAACATAAAGTTAGTACTAATGAAACATGTCTTTCAGTCAAAATAGCCAAATAACCGAAAAAGAAAACAAAGTTCAAAATGACATATCCTAGTTTTTGTTTGGGTTGAGCCTTTTTATTGTGGAAATCTTATTGCGTGTTTATTCATTTGTGGACGAATCGTTAATAGTCAATTATACTATTACTCATTTTCCGACCTAAACGACGCCGTTTTTGTGTCGTTTTACTGTTCATTCTAAAACAGTATCAGGTTACTTTTTTGTTTGTTGGCTGCCATTTCTTGGGCCTATATTTTCTTGGCTGCTACCAATATTTGCTTTGTGGCCTTATGTTTTAAAAAGACGCAATAAATACGTTCAACATATTTATTGCTCAAGTCAGCGGTGAATATATGCATATATGCAATAGATCACGACAAAAAAAAAAAAAGCAAGTCATACTTACAAATTGATGCTTCATATTAGTATATAAGATGGCATTTTAATGCACGTTTTATAAAAGAAAATGTTTAAATATTGATAAAAATAGATTTTTTTGTTGATTTATCTCTCAGTGTTTTCATAAAACTAATAAAATACATTTTTGCCAAACAAAAAATGCGATAAATAACTGAAAAGTAGCTCCGCTGCAACGCGCGGACACAGCATTACGCTAGACAAAAAAGAAACGGTGTCGTTTTACGCAACCGAAAAACCATCAGCCCAAAATCGGCCCAAACTAAAAAAAAACCATCCTGGCCCAAAACAGAGAAGTAGAAGAAAAGTTACGCAACGAAATCTCAACTTTTAACTATTTACGACTTTTTTATATAATAAACTTTATTTATCAAACATATAACACATGTCTACTGATTCATTCAAATACAAAAATACCCGCAGAAAGATTTTCGAATTGCGAACAAAACGAGCCAAATATTGCAACTCTTCTGACATACGCACGATTTTAAAAAAAATGTTGAAGTTTAATATAAATAGGAAAAAAAAGAAAATTTATAAAACGTACCCTCAACTTTTATGACTTTTTTATATAATAAACTTTGTTTATCAAATATATAACACATATCTACCGATTCATTCAGATAAAAAAATACCTGCGAAAAGATCTTCGCATTGGCATGAAACGCTGTAGTTTCACAAAGCCCCATTCATGCGTTTATATTTGGACTAATAAACCATTTGAAAACACACGACAAATACCATACAAAACAACAACAATACCTAACCCGCATAAGACACATTCTTACACATTAATGATTCCGAAAATATTCAAAATAAACTACCCTACATGTATCCAATAAATAATTAAATAAAATAAATTAACGCCCCGCAGCAACGCGCGAGTAATCATGCTTGTTAGATATATGAAGTACCGGCATAAAATTTGACATGTGTGTATTAGAATTTTTTTAACTTGACAGTAACACGTTTGATTAAAACAAAAACGGACCTTGGCAACTAGAAACCCACCTGCCCGAAATATTGTTGGGGACTTTTGTTGATCGTCATAGCGAAAGATACTGACACACGGACTGCTTCCTCACGATCGCAAAACGTTTATATGATGTCCTTAGGATAAACACTTGTTTCTCAATTTGGCTTCCTTTTATTATGGCATACCCCGACTCAGGCGGAAACATGAGGCGTAACGGAGAATTGATTTTCACAACACAAGATGCAAGATAGAGAAAAACTAAAATGCATTCATAAAAGTGTCGTGACATTCTCCGACCCCAAGTAAGAACTTGAGTGAAGACAAGTCAAAGAATACATCACATAGTCTCAAAGCTTACAACCAAATTTCCACACAGGGAATGATGCTAGTCTCAAGATAACAATCCCCAAAATGCTTATGTTCGAATAAAGTTTCAATGCAAGATCTCTCAAAATATGATCCATACATGATGCTCTTAAGGTCTGCTAAAGCTCGCACTTGACTTCACTGATCATTAACAACACCTGAAAATGATACTCGAAAAGGTCAACATAACGTTGGTGAGCTTGTAGGTTTGGCAATAAACCCAGTTGCTGTGCCATAGTTTTAAGTAGTGGACAATTATGCAATATGACCGTGAATACATGCAATAGATTAGATACCAACATAGCAACTCCTTGCTATCATAGATCCACAGATTCACAACATACATAGATACCAACATAGGAACTCCTTTCTATCATAGATCTAAACCAAACACTTAGTTTACTCGCACCTAAAACGTACCAGCTGGAGTTA
>BQNB010032111.1:25018-53441 GCA_026074375.1 Tanacetum coccineum
TGGATTGAGGTTTGCATAGTTAGTCCTTAAGGACTAACAATGTTAGTCCTTGAAGGACTAACGGCTGTTAAGGGTGTTTGTTGTGTTAGGCTTTTGGGCCGGTTTAACAAAAAATGGGTTTTGGGCTGGTTTGTTATATAAAGGTTTATGGGCCTTTTTTAATTTACTTGTGCTTAAGGACTTCGTGCAATATACTAATGGGCTTATCCGGCCCATTAGATGGGTTCGGGTGGGCCCATTAAGTATTCTTCATTTTACGGCTTCTGGTTGACCGTTTTGTCGGGGTTGACTTTGACTTTGACTTTGTCTTTTTCACGCTTTTCCATTCCGTGCTCGGTTTTGTCCGTTTTTGCTTGATTTTTTGTCCTTTTGTCGGATATCCGTTTCCTGCATAATATAAGTGAAAACATACAAATACAATGTCTTTTTGGTACATTTTTGGTCATTTAAGTCTGGTTTTAATGGAAAACGGTATGTGTAATTAAGCACATACCAAAATCCCCCATACTAAGATATTGTCGTGTCCTCACGCAATGCTATAAGTAAGCACTTAGGAAACTAAGAATCTCGATCCCCCTCGACTAGTAACCTCGAAAAGTAGCTAAGTGTTCGTCAAGAGGAATTTAAAGACTCATAAGTTTTGAAAAGCCCCGTCTTTATCATTTTTAAATATATACTCTTATTCCTATACATATTTTTGTATTTTTTATTTTTCTCATTTTTTGTACTTTTTCTTTTTAAACAACTAGCTAACTTATTTGACTTTCGTTATTTTTATTTGGGATCATAGAACAAGACGCATTTCAATCCTAAAATGCCCCAAAAATGATAAATTCATCGTCCTCGACTTTTCACTTATTCCAAACCAAGCTTAAAACAAAATCACCGTTAAGTACAAGAATAGATGCTAACACTACTCATATTTGCAACTTGTAAACTTTTTACTCCCGACAATTATTATATTAAGGTGAATATGCTATTTCGAATTTCGACCATGGATCAACGTTTTTTATGCAAAATTCTATGCTTCACGTTCCACCCGAGAATATTGAGTTTGAAGGCGAGATCATCCCATGTAGCGACTTTCGTCTCGGCACATCCCAACTATGCGGTTAAGTGGCCAGGCTTTTGACACCCCACAGAGACTAGTATCGGGACTCACGGACCTTCGGTTTCAAAAACTCTTAAGTTTCCCGTATATACATAGCTTATTTAGAAAAACTTAAAATAAAATAGTCTTAGTTCAAAAGCATATTTAAATTTAAGAAAAAGAGATTTTCCCTATATTTATTAATTCACATTTACTACACTTAATGCAATTATTCATTCCTAAGGAAATCCACGACCTTTTAGAAGGCTGCAACATCGGTTGTGAGCCGGCAAGATGCAGCAAACTTTTATCAGTCACGGATTATTATTCTTACTATGGGCTTTCTTTAGAAGGCTGCAACATCGGTTGTGAGCCGGCAAGATGCAGCAAACTTTT
This sequence comes from Tanacetum coccineum, assembly GCA_026074375.1. NCBI lineage: Eukaryota > Viridiplantae > Streptophyta > Magnoliopsida > Asterales > Asteraceae > Tanacetum > Tanacetum coccineum. The sequence goes on from BQNB010032111.1 coordinate 26,505, forward strand.
ATCAGCCCAAAGTTTATAATTATTACTCATTTTTTTAACATATAATACCATGATATAGAGAAAATTTCGTTTAAGCAAATTTAAGTATAAATTTGAACTAAAATTATTGATATAGACTATACTTCAAAAATTGTTGATTTAAGTTTAATTTTCAAAAATAGCACGTATTATTAGTCCGGTTAGAAGCTTATGGGAGAAAAAGCCACAAATTACACACATGAGCTCTTAAGATTTCCAAATAATCCTTGTTTAGCATCCAACTCATACTTAACTCTATCATTTTTCGTTCTTCGCGAATATTCGCGAACGCTTAGTCTAAAAGTTAAGGAACAAGCTAGAGCTCAACACGCTCGATCGAGTCAAAATTTACTCTTATTCTACCCAGCAGGAAAGTCAAAATTGTGACAAAACACTTATTTTATTTTTGAAAATTTTTAAATTTTTTCATTTTTTTGGTATTTTTCAAAAATTTTGGTGGTAAAAACGGGATTACGTGAAAACAACGACTGCAGGCATAATCAAATCGAAGATCCCCCCATACTAAGACTAAACATTGTCCTCAATGTTTTAAGAAGGGTCTCTACGTAAATCCTAAGCCGTTTATTAAGTATGCTTAAAGATAAACGTTAGTCGATAAGATTTGGATATCGAATTCCCAAAATGAAGCTGAGGATGTGAAGCTCTTGTGATTGAAGGAAACCGTGAGCACGGGAGGCTTCAAAAATCCGGGACATCCTGGACAATACAACACAAACCACAAAACACGGAAAAGGAAAGGGGCGAGCCTCATCACATAACAAAAAAATACTTATTTATTACTACAATACTACTACTACTACAATGATAATACTAGGATAAGCATGGGTTGCCACCCACAAAGCGCTTGTTTTAGGTCACTTAGCTTGACCTAATCCCCCATACTTGAGTTTGTCAAGGGGGATAGAAGTGGAGATGACGAACACCCAAATTTGGAGTGTTGTCTCCATGAATCAACATCGGGCTTTTCTGATGAAACAATCGGGCTTTCAAGAATTTTGGTGACTTTGAAAGCTGCAGTGCTCAGATGAGATAGTTCCGGGAGAAGAGAGGTATGAACTCTTTTAGAAGTGAGAATCCCGGGGTTGAAGACTTTTTCCTCATTTTTGGATGAAAACGAGAGTAAAGCTCCTAGCCCGGGTGCTTCTTTGTGGAAAGGAAGTTCATAAAGCGGAGGATTAAAATCCTCAAGAATTAAAGAAGCATTAGTGGTCTTCTTTACATTCTTATCCGGTGTTGCAAAGTTGGTGGCTTCAAAGAGGTTCTCATGAATGAGTATACCTGGATTAAATACCTTGTCCTCGTTGTTGGTCGAAGGCAAAGCATCAACCTCGGAAAAATCCTCATAGAAAACCGAGTCACACTTGGGAAAAGGAAGGAAATCACTTGATCTAGAGGGATCAAGTTCATCAATCAAGATTTTAGAATCTTTGATTTTCTCTTCCTTGAAGTCAAATGGATCATCATAAACATTGTCATTATCGGACTCATGATCAAAAAGGTCATCATCATAATCATCCCATAATGGTGGGGATGAGTAATCAAGAGCATGTTCATCGGTGAACATCTCAGAAATGGTATCATCAAGATTGTCATCAAGAGAATTTTCATCAACCGAATCTTCGAGAATAGAATCCATATCCTTGATAGGATCATGGTTAAGCAGATACTCTAATTCTAGAAGATCGGATTCGGCATCAAAGGGAAGATCATCATTTCCTGGTGGAAATGTGATATGAGCGAGTTCATCGGCGAACTCCTCAAGAAAATAGTCGCTAGTCTCATAAATGTGGAGACTAGGTGAAGAAGAGGTGGAACTGCCACTTAAAGAATTATGAAAATGAGGGGGAAGAGATGAAGGATTACAATTTCCTGGTGGAAATGAATCACTTGCGAGATAAGCTTTGAATTCTTCCCAAATTAACTCACTTTCTTCGAGGGAGATAAGTGTGGGGGAAAAAGAAGAAGACTTGGTCTCGGGTTTCGAAATCAGAGTGGGATTGCCACTGGATTGATTATCATGATACGGAGGGAGATCTTTGTTTTTATCAAGATTTAGCAAGTTCTCAATAATGTCTTCCTCCGGATCAAAGATATCATCATTAACTTCCGGTGAAGTTAAATTGGTATGAGAAGAGAGAGAAGAAGTAGGATTGCCACTTGGATGTTTTGTTGCAAACAAATCTTCACGAATTTCCTCATATGAAACATTGTAGACATCAATCATGTTGATTGATTCTTGATGAGGTTCGTTTGAATAGCTTGAAGTGTCATTTCTCATGTTCAAGATTAGTCTTTCATTACCGTCACGGAGAATCATTTCTTCTCCATGAACGTCAATCAAAGCACGAGCGGTCCGTAAGAATGGTCTTCCCAAAATGAGGGGGACACGTGGATCGCTCTCATAATCAACAATGACAAAATCAGCGGGGAATGTGAACTTTCCAACCGGAACAAAGACATCTCTTGCAATTCCTTTCGGAGTGCAAATATCACGGTTAGCAAGTTCAAGAGTCATTTGGGTGGAAATAAGCTCGGGTAATCCTAACTCTTTCCACACCGAGAGTGGCATCAAGTTGATGCTAGCACCTAGATCGGCTAGGGCTTTGCACTTGAGCTCACTAAAACCACACGGAATGAGAAATTTCCCAGGGTCACCTAGCTTTTCGGGAAGCTTCTTTAGGATAACCGCTGAGCAATTTTCACTAACGGGTGTATTTGCCAATTCTATAAGCTTCTCCTTATTGGAAAGGAGACTCTTAAGCATCTTTTGATATTTCGGGATAAGAATTAATGCATTGGAAAGAGTGATATTGATATGAAGCTGTTTAAACATTTGCCAGAATTTGTAAATTTGAACATCATCATTTTCTTTTTGTTTCTCTTGGTTCATTCTAGACGGATAAAGGATATTCAGGTGACGAGGATCCCTTTGATGAATCACAAAATTTCTTTGTTTAGCTTTTTGGACTAGAGGAGGTGGGACCTTAATGGTAAACTCACCATGTTCCGGGTCCGTTAAAGTCTCCTCTATACGTTCATCCTCCTCCAAATTTATGAATGGAGGAGGCATAGGAACAGTAGGTTCATCAAGAACAAGACCACTTCGAGTGGTAATGGCTTTCAATTCACCTTTTGGGTTAGCAACGGTGTTGCTAGGGAGAGATCCCGTACCCGATGAAGAAGCGTAATCATTTTTGATAAAGTTTACCTAGCATACGTTTCCAGTCCCTTTATTCCGAAGTAGCCAAGTTGTTCATTTCGAGTTTGCATCGAATTGATCTTGTTTTCATTAATCCTTAGTAGTTTGTTACATTCTTGCGTAAGCTACCGGAGGTTGGGTATTAGGGGCTTGATAATTTTGAACCTGATTCGATTATGATTAGCACCCTGCGACAAAAACTGATTCGTACCACGATTGTTACTTTGGTCTTTCTATATTCCAGTATTAGAAAGGCTGACTACATGGTTGTTTGATTTAGATTGCTTCGGTTTTGAATATTGATTTACATTAAACCCTGGTGGTTCCACATAATTGTCCGACCCGTAGACTACAGGCCAGCTTGCGGTATTACCTTGAGGTTGTAGGAATTACCACCATAGATTGTAGGCTCCCACTACAGCCTATACGTTCTATTTTGGCCACGGTGGCTGGACAATCATTGTACATAGAAATGAGGACCACCACAAGTCTCCTGCAACTCGGTGTTACGGTATAACTTGAGTGGTTTGTTTGAAAAGCATTCGTGTAAGATCCATTACATTTCTTCCATTTGAACTTAAGGGAATGCTATTTCTGATAGAAAAGTTATAGAACTCGATGACTTATTCCATTGAGAGGAAGTATCCCAATCAATGTGATGGGCGGTCATATTTACGATGAGATCATAGCACTCTTCGGGGCGCCTTTTCATAAAGGTCCCGCCGTCAGTTGCATTGATGGTAATTTACGTATTATGGGGCCCCCCCCCCTCCCCTTTTAAGTTAGCCCGCTTATAAGAAGGTATCTATTGAGTCACGGTAACATTGTTGTGGTATATATGAAACGATCAATTGAAACCTTATAACGTTCCCAGCTTCGAATAACGACTCATTGCGGGTCCTTTGACGGACATTCGTACTATCATTTCTCAACTTGTCACGCATAAAGGGTGTGGAATATGTTTCCGAGAAATATTTTTCCAGTTGGTCCAAAGAGTTGATAGAATATTCCTTGCAAACGATCAAAACCATTCGAAACGGCACGATCTTGCCAGGAGTAACCGGAAGAAGATGTAGACGAAGGGCGTCATCAGAGACCCCCCATTCACTTTCATGCTTTGGGTGACATGCAAAAATTTGTCGAGATGCTTGTTTGGCATCATCACTCGGTCCGCGAAATGGACACGAATTTTGGAACTTGTCTGAGAATCATGTCTTCTTAAGATCTAAAAGTTCTGTTGGCTTAATTATCAATCGGTAAGCAATTGGTCCACCTCGACCATCTTAAAAGAACGGTTGGCACAACTCCTCCAAGTCCCGGAATGTCGGGAACCTGTGAAAACCCCCTCCCTTGCGGGAGGTGGTCCCGGCCACCACCTGCTCCATTAGCGGCATGTAATACGGGAGGAATTATCAATAGGTCTCTTCAGATACAAAAGGATCAACAACTACCGGTGGGGCTTGTTGTTGAGCACATAGTTTTGATTACAGATTGAGAACGAGTGCGCAATTCAACTTAAAAATATAAAAAGAAAGTTTTACACTAATGTATTTTTTTTTTTGTTGATTTTTTCAACAATTTTTTCACAATCTCTTTAATAACGTACAACGAGATAAGGACACTAAACCTAATCTCACAAGCTCTCGGTAGCTACTTTAAAAGAATTAACTTTTTAAACAAGGTGCGCCGTCACGTCCGTTATTGACACGAATAAGGTAAGTTTTAATCTTCTGTTCGAGAACTTATTATATGGATAATACTTCAGTTGAAAGTATTATATGTTGGTGTTCTTTTACCAACTTTAGATTTATATTGATAAATAAGTATAATTTTTTTCTATTCTTTTTGGTGTTTCTGATATTTTTTGGTTTTTAGATATAAAAATATACAACTTACTAAAGAAAAAAAAAAATATTTTGTATTATTTGTATTTATTATATAAGAAAAATAACTCCACAAGGAAGGATCTTCAAAGCACTAATTGTCAAACTTCGAAACGACAAACGCTTTTACACTCCTCCCCGGCAGTGCCCACTAATAGTTAGACGACTAGATTCCACACTTTTTTTATAATATATAAAAATATAAAATAAATATAAATATATAAAAAGGATAAAAATCCACAAAATCAATGAAACTGGAAGTAGTAATATGATGTTCCCGTTACCCGGGGTCGTAGTCCCAACGAGTAGTGAATTGAAAAGTCGAGATAGTCGGTAGATTATTTGAATGTTTGAATAAAAAGAGATTTGGACTTGGTTTTTCTAATTAAAATGCAAAAACAATTAAGGAAAACCTAGGAACGAAAGCTAGAATGATTAAAACCTAAAACGTGGACGGAAATGTAAAAACGCGAGTTTAAAAAAAAACTAAATTATCAAAAACTAAACCCTAAATGATTTTTTAAAGTTTTAATAATCCTAAATTACTAAATTAAAAGAAATATTAAAGAAAATCCTAAAACGGGAACGTTTAAAGTTGAAAAATAAAGAAAACGAGAACCGGGCTCGAACCCTTTTTTTAAAAAAAGATGAAATTTGCAAAAATGCCCTACCTCACGAATGCAAAACTATTTTATCCTAAGTTCAATATATAAAAGAAAATTTTGTAAAAAAGATTTATCTTTTTTTGACGATTTTTTAAGTGTGTATTTAAAGACTAAAATATGAATTTAACTAAAATTAATTAAAAAAAAAAAAACTAAACTATATTAATAAAACTCTGAAAAAATTAGGAAATTAATTAAACAGTATTTAAAACCTAGAAAAATAAGAGAGTTTAAAAAGATAATCCGAATAAGCAGTTAAAAAGAGCTAAAACGAGCTGATGGGCTTTAAGGGCTAAAAAAGGGGGCCTTAAAGGAATAATGTAGTGCAAAGACAATAGCGATCAGCTATTGTAGCACAATTGGCAATGGGGTGTGGAGGCGTGGGGGCGTTGTGTATAAAGGGGAGTCCATGTTCAAACCTGGGCTTCCCTTTTTTGCAAAAATATATATTTCTCTTTTATAGAACTTTAAAACTACAAAAAATTAAGCAACTTATTTAAAGAGACAAATATTTTATAACTGAAAAATAAGCTGTAAAAATAAGCAAAACTAAAACTGGCAGAAATGCCTTATCCACTAACTGCTAGAATTAAACTTAAGTCTGCTAGGCTTATAAAAATCTAATAAGCACAATGCAATGGCAAATAAGCAAATACAAGGGCTTAACTACACCTAAAAAGCAAGAATGAGCAAAATAAGCAAACAAGGACAAGCCAATAAGCAAGAAATAGCAATAGGCACTTAAGGGTAAGCTGCCTACACAACAACCTAGGGGACAAGGTTTAGGCTTAATTTTTAAGCTAGCAAAACTAAAAGCTAAAGCTCAAATCCTAAAAACAGTTAAAGTTTCTACAGCTAGCTATGAGGAAAAGCAAATATGAGACATATTTAAAAACCAATAAGCAAGGAAAAAGTCTAAAGAAAAGGAGAGGACAGGACAGTAAAAACACTTAGCACAATTTTGATAAAAACTTGACTCAAACTCAAACATAAGATGCAGACCTTATGACTTGAACTTTACTCACTTTTGAGACTTAAAATGACACAAAAATCACACTTAAACCAAATAAGCCAAGTTCAATCACAAAGAGCACATATAACAGCCATAATTCCCACAGATTCAAACACAAGCATATAAAAACTTTGAAAATGAAAATCTAAACTTAAAAATGCACCTTAACAGACTAATATGATGATTTAAAGCCAAACAACAATGACCCAAATGGTTTTAACCAAAATGACCCGTTTTGTACCCTTAACCCAAACACCCCTTTAACTATCTTTTATGAAATTTTTATACTAGAAATATGAGATTAAAACCTAAAACCTTGACTACCAGATAGTCATTAACTAATATTAAGCCTAATAAACAGGATTTAACAGTTAAATCAACAAGAACAACACGATTTAAGACTATGCTAATTTTTTTTACTTTTTTGACAGTTTTTAAGAAAACAAGTAAATTGAAACAATTAAACTAATACCCTACTTTTTAAACTTTGAATAGCAATAATAAGATAAAATAAGCAGTAATAAGCTGGTAATAAGCAGACAATAAGCATGAAAAGCTAAAACAAGAAATAAAGCAGAAAATGGTAAAAGGAGTGTGTACCTCAACCCCTTGCTCAAAACAGGAGTTATACAACCTAAATAAGCTCTAAACCCTACCCTTGCTTATAAATAAGCTCTACTATATGCCCCATAAGCTCTTCCATTGCAGCTTATCATCCATTAGCTCAAAAATTTCCAAATTTCTTTTAATGTAACAGTAGTTCACAAAACCTTTTGTAAAACCTTTGAATAAGTTTAAAACAGTTCCTAGCTAGACTTGCGTTTTATAGCTTTCCTTGGGTTATTTAAAGATTAGCATAATCAATACTATTTAAATAAGGTGAAAGCTCAAGATTATAAATACCGGTCGGGTCATAATTTACATTTTAGTTTCTCACCAACAGAAAACCTTACGTTGTGCAACTTTTTTTTTTTTTTATTCTTTTAAATATTTATATTTTAACATTTTTTACACACCCATTTTTTTTTAATTTGAACAATAAACTAGATAATTTAGACTTAAAAATTAAAAATTTTGTTGGCGAAAAATGGGGGTTGCGAGGGACAAACAAGGCACATGTAAGAATTCACATTTCGAATAGAAATCCCTCCACACTTAGAATGGAAAATTGGCTCTCAATGTTCAAAAAATGCTCGGGTTTTTCCACACATTAGGAATGTAAAAGGCAAATGCAAAAAAAATTCCAGTGTGTAAAGGAAAACACATTATATATACATTGATCAGGATTGGATTCCATAATAAGCAAAAGATCGAAAAAAAGCCGGATGAGGGAGGATTGAAAACAAATGCAAGGGTCTATATCGACTTAAGGAATCCTGCAAAAACAATACCACATACCATAGAAAGAAGCACGCCCCCACACTTGGGCTATAAAATAACACTCTCACTTATTAATCAAGAAAATAGAAAGAAGAAAAGACACGGGTTAGCCTCCTGAGAACGGCTTTGTTTTTGTGCAAGTCTCTAGCTTGCTTCCGATTCTTTGTCTTGGGGCAGGAAACAGAAGATTAGAAAATCACCATCGGATTTTATATGCTACCGGCTTAAGTAGAAGAAAAATGAAAAGTGGAGAGCCTTGGTCAAAAAATATGTAATCTCACTCACGAGGAAGAGAAGAAAAGGAAGAATCCAACCGAATATAAGTGAGATATGGGAAGAAATAATTCGGTTAACAAATGTGCCACCGTCGTGATGGGAAAATAATGGCGATCCTCAAAGGTTAACTTCACAAATGTCAGAGAAAAACTTTTCTCATGAATCCCGGGGTCGAAAACTTTGTCCTCGGTCATCAAGTCATCATTATCAGGTTCATCCGGGTCATGATCTAAAAACACCTTGGGAGGGAGATTAGGGCTAGTGTCATCAATAAGCAAACTCTCAAGATAGATTATATCTCCCTCCGAATTATGATAACCGTTCTCAATATCCGTAGAAATATCCATATCTAGAAAAGCATCGATTTCATCAATTACGCCTCCTAGGTCGAAACACTCATCCTCATTAGCATCGGAAAGAGGTGTGACTAACAAAGCTGTCTCGTCAAGGTTAGAAACATAAGAGTCCTTACTCTCGATGTTCTCTAACACCTTATCAAAAAGAGGATTTACGTCACTAGAGATATATTCCTCGTTAAATTCAAAAAGAGGGTTCGAGTAAATTTTAACATCTTCTGGAACGTCCTCATCGGATAGTAACTCGTTATCACTAGAGGTAAAATCATTTGAATCGAAAAGAGGGTTAAAGAAAGTCATGGATTTTTCCTCAAAAATGGGAGAGAAATCATTACTTGAAGGTAAAACGCTCTTACTATCACTACCGGATGTATCCTCGGACTCTCTTAGGATTGGAATAAGGTCCTCAACACTGGACTTTATGAATTTGTCTGATTCCTTTTCAGGAATAGTGCTAAGTTCCTCATTCCCCATTATGAGAGAGTACTCAGGTTCTTCGGTTGGTAAATCGTGTGTAATTGCATTAACCAGAGAAATTTGAGGATTTGTTACTTGTTGGGATGTTTTATCAAAGGAAATTGTACTCTCCTTAAAATAACTTTGAAATTCTGGCAAACCGATGTAATACGAGTTTGACGTTTAAGCTGACGGACCTTTGCAGATATTCTTTACTTCCTGCTCTTTTTTAGTGAGCCGTTGAGGAATTCAATTAATCAGAGAAGTTTAGAATTAAGAGCACTCTCCATTAAATCATCAACATTATTATGAATACAATAAAGCTCTTTTTGTCGACAAATTTCAAGCAAATCTAGCATCGTATCTTCCATATTTTGCTTTTGCTCTTCACAAACTTTTGTGCCACACATATCTTCAATAAGTTGACGAAAGTCGGAGTTTGGTGAGGGAACTTGCTTTTCCTGAGCTGCTTGCTTTTGGGAAAGTAATTCTTGCTCTCTTTGAGCTGCAAGTAAGGCCTCCTGCTTACGTAACTCTTGATTCATTCTTTCCGTAAAATCTTCCATCATTTTATAAAGCTCGTTCTTTGTTTCACTATCAAAGAAAGAAATGACTTCTGGAATTTCTTGAGGATGATGATTGTCGAACTGCTGCTGGGGTTGAATTTGGTCAAAACCGAAAGAATTAGAATAATTGAAATTTTGGTTCATCGGTTGACACTGAAAACTTTCATGAAGAATCCCGCAATTTTCACAAACAAGAAGTTTTTGTGGCTGAATCGGAAAATAATGTAGAGGTTGGTTAAAAGACGGGTGTGTTCCCTGTTTGACAATCGTGTGTCAAACAGGGACCCTGATCAAAGACGGGTGTGTTCCCTGTTTGACAATCGTAACCCGGATGAGAGTTCCCTCCATAAAATTCACACGAGTATGTCTCGTATTGGTATTGTGGAGGTTGGTTGAAGAAGTTCGGTGTTTCATCATAAGAATAAGGATTTGGGTCATAGACAAACTCATTTCCGGATCCTACACTGCTACAGCTCGGACAGTTTCCACCATTAAACGGACCTCCACAATACGAGCAACCAAAATGGTTATACGAAGACATGTCAAAGAATTAAACGGATAAGAGGATAAAGAAGAGAAGAATTAAATGAATAAGATGATAGAGAAGATTATTTTTGAAAATTTTTATATTAATAAAATTAAAAAAATATTTTTGGTGTTTTTAATATTTATAAAAGAAAAGGAAAAATAAAATAAGAAGAAAAATATTTTTGGATTTTTATATTTATTATAAGAACGAAAATAAACTTTCCGAAGAAAGGATCTTCAAGGCTCGAACACAAACAATCCCGTAAAAATCGCTACACCTCTCCCCGGCAGCGGCGCCATTTTGATGTATGTCGTTTTTACACGCGTTTCTAACAAATAAACCCTCAAATGTATAATATATATTTATAAAACATATACGTATACGTAAGCTAAGGATCATACAAATTATTCTTAAGAAAGAATAAAAAGTAATCAACACGGGTATCGTTTTTCTCGACGAGAGGTGAATGGAAATCTACATTCAAGTTGTAAATCGAGCTTCATTGTCATTCAAGTTTTTGGTTTTGGTTTTAAACTATTTTTATACTAAAAATTAAACTAATATTAATTCTAAGATTAAAAACTAAAAGATTAAAAACTAAAAGATTAAACTAAAATTGATTTAAAAGATATAAATGACAAATATGCTTGCTAAGCCCAAACACACACAAAAAAAAAAAAAGAAAAAAAAAAAAAATGACATGAAATGTTCTTATGTGCGGGCTTAGGTTTAAGGAATTAAAAATCTTAGAAAAACAAGTTTCAAAGAAATTATTAGACAAGTAAAGTAAAATGCTTTTTAAATTAATGGCAAGTATTTAAATGCATTAAAAAGTTAAGTGGTACGGTATGTAAATTGGAAAATTTTAATGGACTATTAATTTTTTTATACTTTTTAAAACAGCACTTAATTCCAAATCACTAATCACTTAGCAATCCACAAGTTTTTAATCAAGACTCATAACAATTAAATAAGCAAAGAAAAACATTTTATACTAAAACTACACTAATTAATTGAAAAAGGATAGAAAATATAACCGAATTGAAGACATGCAATTAAACGAATACCGCCCGATTTATTTAGCTAAAACAAATAATCAAATTCGGTTTAGCTAAATAAACCCTTAAGCTCCGCGCCTCGTGAGTTGACCGGTACCAACAAAGTCAAAACACAAATAAAAGCAAACTGTTAAATTAAAACATTTTATATTACAAAAACCCTCGTGGCCTAAAGATTAGATGAGGCCCAATAGAAAATTCTATAAACCAACAGACCCAATTTGATTTTAACAAAACAACGCAACATACTAAACTTCTATAGACCAAACGTAGCTCAATCTCCAAGTTTTCAAATATATTAAATAAGCACTAAGAAGCCACAACACAAATAAGCTTCCACGATAACAAGAAAACACACAGCTTATACCAAATAGGCAACGATCAATTCACATAATAAATCCTTTCGAAAACTTAAACAACAAAAATCAATTAAGCACTAGCAAATCTCACGAGGCAAAGCACTATTAAGTACTACACAATAAGATATCAAATTAAGCCAGGAGTATTAAACAAACTGGATACGCAATTAGAACTAACAAAACTCAAAACAAAAACCATAAGCTAAAAACGAGATCTGACCATAACTACTTAATAAGCTAGTATGGAAATAAGATAAACACTCATACTTAGCAACAAGCAAATGAAAAACAGCCACTAGGGATTAAACGAATCTTTAAGTACTTAAACTTTCCAAATGATAAGTCAAAAAAAATATAAGCATAAAAAAGTTCATTCTAACAATATAAGCTCATTTTAAACCAAATAAGCTTTTCAGAAGCTTATCTTAACAAAAAATAAGAGCTTCTAATTAAACAAGAATTATGTAGGCAAAGAAATAAGCTATACCCGAGCTTATTATGGCTTATGATGACGAAAAGTGCTCAAAAACTTTGGAGAATGAATTGTATTAGCTTGGAAAGCTTATAGGAGTCATTTTTTAAGCTATTAAGAACTTTTGATAATAATCATCTGCAGTAATAAGCACGAAATTACAGCTTATTGAATAAGCTACACGAAGACAAAGAGAAACGAACGATTTAAGCAAAAGATAAGCCAAACGAGATCTTCAACCAACTTAAACTCATTTTCATTACATCATATTAATAAGCTTGCGAAATAAGCTAGTTACAATAAGCATAAAAATGAAATAAGCTATTCCTAAAAAAATGAGCTAAAAACTAAAACTAAAAAGATAAAACTAATTCCTACATTATCTAAAATATGGTAGGGGAAGAAGGGGTGATCTTGTAAATTGTATCCAATCATTAGGTATTAAATCCACCAATCATTGACCTTTGTGAGCGTTTCCTCGGATCGTCAGGTCTGCAGAACTTGATCCACCCGTTCGACATGTAGACTTTATCATTTACTTAATTGCTACGCTCAAATTCACGCCCTTAGATCATTTGTAATATGAATTTGAATTGTGATGCATAAATTGGCCCCTCCACGTGTAGTCTTGTTACTGGCCCATCTATTTAGTTAGTGCTCCATCACGTGATGACTTAGGATTTAATTTTGAGCATGTGATGATGACACAAGCACACGTCACCAATTTTATATCTCAGTTTTGAAATTTAAATGAGACTTTGGGCTTTACATGTTGGGCTTTTACATTTATATATTAGGCTAAGATAGTTTGGGCTGGCCCGGCCCGTTAAGTGGGCTACGGGTTGGCCCAATAAAATCTGAGGGCATCGTTGGACTCGTTTTCTTGTGCTCTTTCCAATGGCATACTCGGGGACTTTTCATGACTTCATCTCAGGTTGAGTAATAATTAGACTTGACCTAATAGAGCCCGATAATTCCTGTTTTTACACCGTTTTCAATCCTTTTACCTGCAAGACATAAAAATACCAAACAAACATATTTGCAATATAATAAAGCATATTTAAGCATTTTTAGTCCAATTAATAGTGTTTTCCGGGGTATAAATGATGTATGTTTTAGCAAACATCAACAGAAAAACAGTTCAAAGCACATTTGAGTATCATTTTCACCCAAATGAAAAACAGTAAAAAGTGGGGCTATGATACGCAGTCCGAACACACTCTATATATAATTAATATATAAGTATATAGGGATTATATCAAATAATAGTATAGCAAGTATTTTCCGTCGGGTTTTAGAAACGAACTTTTAACCAAAGTAGTCTCAAAAACCTCCCGGGTCGTTTTCCCTCGACGAAGCGTAAATTGAAAATCGGTAAAGTCCGTAATCGCATGTTTTGAATGGTTTCAAAACTTTTTGAATTGGTTTTTCTAAATCCTACTAAATATAAATGACAATTAGATAAATGCACTGAAGCAAGTAAACAAGAAATGATAATTAAATACGTAAGCAATAAAACGTAAACGGGAATTAAAAACGTGATAATTAAAACCCTAAATTATCAAAAATTAATCCTAAAATTATTTTTTCTACTTTTCCTAATCCTAATTGACTATTTTAAAAGAAAAGGCTAAGGAAATTCTAAACCGAGGGTGATTAAAGCTAAAAATGAAGAAAACGAGAACGGGAACGAAATCCCGGTCTTTAAAAAACAAAATTCCAAAATATTGACCCTACAAAAGCAAATTTAAATCCTAAGCCTAGAAAATAATAAAAGAAAATTTTATAGAAAAGAATTTTATTTTTTTTGATTATTTTTCTATTTTTTATGAATTTTTAAAGTTTTTAACAAAAATAAATGATTAAAAATACAAAACTTATTCTAAAAATTCTAAGAAAATTACTAAAAGTGTAAAAAGTTGAGTCTGATTTTCTAAAAATAAGAGCTAAAAATAAGCTAGAAAAATAAGCCCTAAAAAGCTGCTAAATAGCTACAGCTTTTATAGTAAAAAAGAAAACCAAATAGAGTATAAAAGATAAGTGTTGGGCTATCATAACAGATAGCCCTACTGGTGCTGGTGGTTTGAGTGTGTGTGTTGTGGGACGAGTATGTGTTAAAGGCTAGGTCATGGGTTTGAATCCCATGGCTTGGCTTTTTACTAAATTTTTTTTATTTTTCAAAACTAAATGCATAAATTTATAAAACAGCTAAAAAGGAACAACTTTTGTAAAAACAACTTTTTTTAAAGAATCAAAATTAAGCTCAGAAACAGCTAATTAAAATAGACAATTAACACTAAAAGGACAAAAGATTTTTACAAACTAGAAAACTAGGAAACACTTGAATAAGCTCAACTTTTAACTAAATAAGCTACAAGCAGTCTATAACTAACCTAACAAGCAAGTGGGAACCAAATTTAAGCAAACCAATAAGCCATAACCTGAAAAATTCAATTTAGCACTTTTACTTAAAACTAAAAACCAAACAGACAAATAGCAAACTTTCAGCTTATTTTTGGGTAAGCAAATGGAACATTATGGACTCTTGGCTTATACCAGCTTAAAGACTGGTCAATAAGCTACTTAAAACAGTTTTTAAAAAAATGAGTTTGAAAATCAATTGCTTAAAGAAAAAGCTGTTTGAAAACTGCTATTTTACTCAGTATGTACTGAGTGTTGAAAAGACAAACTGCTTATTTGCAGCTTAAAAACAGGTGATCAATTAAGCTAATTAGTCTATATTAAGATCAAAAAGATGAAAAATAGCCTAAAATCTACTTGTATTCTAAATTTTAGAAGCTACAACTAAACCTTTCCTACTTAGGTTTTGAAATGAAAAAGGCTGTTTGGCTATTTCCCTTACTGATGCAATAACCAAAATTCAAAAACTACAAATGCAGGCTAACAAAACTTGGTTTATACATATTTTAAACATCAAAACAAAGGCAAATAGAGAGACTAATTTAGCAAGGAACAATCTGAGCTAGAAATGCTAATGAACTATATCTAATGCTAACGGATTACACAAACATGATCACTATCAATTTTAACCTACAAGGACATTAAGACTCAATTTCATAAACTCAAATATAAAGTTTTAGATTGATTTAAAAGACTATAAAGGCTATGACAGTACTAACTTTAGTTAATACTGTCATAAGCCAAACACCCCTTTAAATCACTAAATCCTATTTTCAACTTATGAATTTGAAATTTAAAGCTCAAATTATTAATACCAGATACTACAAAGCTAAAAGCAGACATAATAAGCAGATTTAAGCAACCAAATAAGCCAATTTAAATAAACTAACCATCTAAGCTAATTTTTATGGATTTTTAAAATTGTTTTATCACAATGAGTTGCAGACTAAGATCTAAACTATTAATTGAACTGAATAAGCATTAAACAACTGAAATAAGCAACATTGAGTAAAACTAAACAATAATAAGCAACAAGCAATAATGAACAAGCAATAAGCAAATAAGCATTTAAACAAGAAACAAAGCTAAAAATGGTAAAAAGAAGTGTTTACCTCAACTCCTTGCTCAAAACAGGAGTAATAAGATCAAATTTAAGCTTTAACCTACCCAGCTTATTAATAAGCACTACTAAATACCCATAAGCTCTTCCAAATTTAGCTTATCATCCAAATTGAGCTTAAAATCCAAATCCTTAACCAATAACTTCTATAATCTGAATAGCTAAGTCCAAATAAGCTCAGGAAAGCTTATGTGAACAAATGTAGTCTAAAAAAACAATGTAGCTTATCAAAGGACTATTAGCTTATTAAGACAACTTATGAAATCAATTTGCAAAAATGAAAAAGGAAAAATTAAGCACAAACGGAGTTTTTATTAATATTGAAAAGGATTACAAAGCTTTTAAGTGAAAATTACATTAAGTAAATACAATAAGCTACTTCTACATCTACTCCTACTCCTAGTTATCGATGCCTCTTATTGAAGAAATCCATTCCTATTTATAGAGAGACCATGGGCTTGGGTGTGTTTGTTGTGTGAGGAGAAATCCTTGAGCTTTCAACCTTTATCCATAGCCCTTGATTATTACTTGATTCCCAATCTTTAATCTACACCCTTGGATCAATTTCCACTCCTAACTTGTACACCGATCGCCAGTGTGGACTAACAAGGTGTCAGTCACACTTTTCTTATGAGAAGCTCTTCTAGAAGCTTGAGGCGCGTGTATGTGTGATTGTTACCCTGGTTTCTTGTTGCTTTGTATAAGTAAAAAGAGAGGGAAATGAAAGGGTAACAGTAAAAGTTTTGACCCGTTCTTATAATTTTGACCATGACCAGGGAATTGGGGGTTTGACTTGGGCTTATGGGTATAAAGGAAAAATGGGCCATGGAATTAAATTTGGGCTCGGGTTAAATGGTGTAGAATACTAGTAATCTTATGATCAAACCAAGAACAAGAGTGAGATGTAGGTTGTGATGTTAGAGAGAGATTGGATGGAAAATGGATGAATTGTATTAAGATGGAATATGGAAAAATGAAACAACCAACCCCTCTCCAAGGCTAGGAGAGGGTTTATATAGTACCTATTGTGGCCGGCCATGGGCTATGATGGGCTTCCCATGGGCCTTGGGCCGGACTAGATTACTAATCTAATCCTTTCACTAACTACGAGCTAAGACCTGTTACAACTTGGAAGTGACCGACACTTTTTGTGTTTCCAACAATCTCCCCCTAAGGGAGGTCACTCCATTTTACAAAACTTTAAACCTAGCATACTATGCTTCATCTTTAGTCTTTAGCTCGTACTCTTGACTTTCTCTTGAGGATATGTTGTAGTGATCATTGACTTCTGGATTGAGCTTGTTCCTTGAACTTGTATTTGACATTGTGATCTTGAGCATCTTGAGATCATCAACCAAGCACAATCTCTTCGCCATCTTGTAACTTTGCCATCTTGTGAACTTGCGACTTCTGGACCGACATGCTCATACCTTTCTTAATTTGTTGATTTGGAAAGCTTTAATGTTGCATCTTTCTTGAAATTCTTTAACTTTAACACTTCGTCACTTCGAGAAAGATGTGCGGTATCAGAGTAGCGGAAGTCTTGAAACATGTACTTGAGCTTTCATGATGTCTTTATGTTTGTCGGTCGGGTATGAGCATGTGGCTATGGATCTTGTGAGCCAGCTGGAATCAGGGACCTCCACCACCCTTTTTTTTAAATAGCATGCATAAAACAGTTAGCAATAAAGCAGGGGGACGAATATGGCTTTGTTATTCGCCCAGGTTTGGTTGGAGAAACCTTCAGATCCATGAGGATCGACCTGTGATTAGATAAGGTAGTAATTATTGAACATGAGGGACCCGACTCTCCTAAGAAACTTAAGAATCTCCACGGAATATCCTTCCTCTCTGACTCTCAGGAAGAAAACACCATTGATCACTACCTACGAAGGAATCTAATCCAGGACATTTTACGCTTCCCTACACCATCGGTAACTTTAACTTTTATGCTATGGCCGATTTAGGAGCTAGTGTAAATGTTCTACCTAGGAATATTTTTGAGTATTTGGATTAACAAACCTTAGTGAAACCGAGATGCTAGTGGAAATGGCAGATATGAGAAAAAAGGCACCACTTGGGATAGTTAGAGACATACTCGTAAAAATTGATAAATTCCTGTTCCCATCCGACTTCGTAATTCTAGATCAAACCCCCAATTCAACTGTCATTTTAGGAAGACCCTTTTTGGCCACTGTTCACGCCCAGATTAGTGTTTTTGAAAAAGAAATATTAGTAGGGATAGGTGACGAAAGGGTAATTTTTAACATAAATAGGAATAACCCTAACTTCGCCCCTACTAAGGGAAATCTTTATGTTAAACTCAATTACACTTGATGAAACCAATTACTAAAATATTGAAGATAAGTGATGACTCTACTACAACACATTTTTGTAAACCTATTATATAAGAATGTGATAAAGACTTTAAGGCTTGACCATCCTGTAACCCATTTAGGGAACAAATGTGATGTGGGCCATGAAATATGGAATCAATAGCTTGGTAAAATAAAATATTTGGTTTTTCCTAATAACACGAAGGAAGGAAATGAAAGGAGGTGGAGTATCGTTTCCAAACTTTTTAATAATACGATATGGTAGCTATCAGGTTGAGGATTCTGTTTGGAGCAAAAGGTATTCAGAATGGTGTAATAAAAATTCTCACGATAAGAAACCTAGGCCTAGAGACTATACTTTTAAAGAAAATAAAAAAAACGGGTAAAGCTTAAGGAAAGGACACCAGACATAAGATAAATCAGTTAGGAAAATTTTATTTATATGATGGGTGATTGATCAGGTTTACTGATGCATTAGATCTGTAATGAACCCTTTAGAAAGAAGTTTAGAGAATTACCAATGGGTGTTCGATTTAAGAAATTGAACAACTTTCCGATGAATACGAAATAAAAGTTGGAGAAAAAAGGCAAGTTCTTGAAGAAATATGGACAAAATGTAAAAGAGCTCGATGTAAGAATAAAGATTGGTGGTATGATTACTGGTATGAGGATGAAGAAAAAACAGAATTAGGTAATGAAGATTACAATCCACCAATGGTGCATACAGAAACATTTGAAGTAACAAAATATAAGTTCGACAACGAATGTAGCTTCATATGTGTTAATGGCGAGAATAATGAAACACTGTCCTTGGTAAGGAAGAATGGATCAAGGTTTAGGAAAATGATAATGGAGGAAATGAAAGAAGTCCTCAGGAATGACACAGAGGACTCTGACAACGAAACGTAGATTGGGCATGAGTCTAACTTAAAGACTCGTTAATAAACACAAGTGCTTGTCGAGAGATAACCCGTCCTTTATTTAATGGAATTTACTTTTTGTATTAGTTGGTTTGTATGTTTTTACTTGTTTTACAGAATCCAGAAGCTAGAGGCAATTTTCGAGTCTGGCACGACTCTTAATCATGTGTAACTTGTGAATCTGCGCAGTTACGGCGGTAACAACTTTTGTTTACGCGTAACACTATAGTTACGACGTAAACCATTTCATGGTTACGCCGTATGATGATCCCACTTCAATAGATCGAATTCCTTAAGCTTGTTTAAAGATTAGTTATATTAGATAAATCTAACACAACTATAGTAGAAACTTTGTTTGAATGTATTAAAGGATTATGCAAAAAATCTAATCTTTTATACTAAGAAGAATTTTAATGGAAACTATAATTCAATGAACAACAATTCAACAAATAAGCTCCAACTATTATTAATGATTATTATACATATACTCTTAATGTCTTAGGTTACAAAGGACTTGAAGCTATGATTATACTCTAGTTATGTACAAACTTATGCCCTAGGACCTCCTTTTATATACCAAGGAGTCCTAGTCGGCTTACAATACTTTCCTAAGTATCTAAAATCTTTTCTATAAACAACTAATACATATCATATAAGCAGTACTTACTGCTACATTAAATTGATATTCACTAGCAGTAGTAACTGTCAAGGCATATTTTCATCGCCAACATTAACTTCAATGAGCAGTCTTAACTTTTATTATCGGTAGTAACTACTTAGCATATCTTTCTTTGAAGTTCATCAACAAACACTAATATTCACTAGCTAGTAACTAAACTGTGTCATAGCATTGTCACTACTTATTAACCGAGCAGCATTAATTTATCTCTGAGCAGTCTCAACCTTGAGTAGTACTAACAACAAACATGAGCAGCAGTAATCCAAACAACATCAAGAAGACTTTTTTCCTAACAATCCTCCGAACTTAGATATTCTTCTTCAAAATCATCAAAGTTTCTTCAATTGTAAATCTTCATCAACATCAGGAGGATGCTTCCAAACACTTCTTTACTTCTTAATATTTTTATGATCGAATTAAGAGCTGATAAGCATTTCACTTTCATAAATCAATTTATAAGCTTTCCTATTCCAACCATCAATTGAAAGTGTAAGTGGTGCAAGGGGATACTTCTTCTCTACAACATGTAAATCTGCATATGTTGCATCCTCAAGGAATGTACTCCACAGGAGTCATATAGCTTCCAATCCAACACTTTGTATTCTTGTTGATTCCTCTATATTTTATCTTCTACATGTGGTTCAAACATTGTTTTCAAATCACCCCATAACAAATCCAAGTCTTCCACTGGTCTTATATGATTATATATTTAGCGTTTACCAATTGTACAAATCTTCCAAATCTTCCCTGTTAAAACTTTTAAGCATATGACTAAAGATCATGTACATTTGAGACTTTTCATCAGCTCTCATTATTTGATAATAACTTTTTCTTCCTTCTTTATGAATCTTCCAGCCAACAATATTTGGAGACTTAACAGCTAAAGTATAGCATCAATTGTTGCCTCTTCTTCATCTGGAATGATTTCTAAACACTGATTTAAGCTCTGTTGTTTCTTTGTCATCTTCCACCTTTTGCTTCTTTGCATTCTCTTGTATCAGCTCTGTTCTGCTCTCTTTTCTTTGCCTTCCACCAACTATGTTCTAAAGTCTTCAAATGTATTTACCCTTTTGAATGCTCTGTCAAACATCTCTTGGATAGAATCAAACTCTTTCAACTTCAAATCATTGAGCTTGTATCCTTTCCATGTTTTTAGGTTAAGGTACAAATTATCTTTCCTGTTGAGCTTTGTTGTTGTGGTTTGTTTCTTCTTCTCTTTACTCTTTTAGCGCAAAATGCTTCTTTTTTTCTTAAGAGTTGTTGAAAATAATATAGCCTTTTTTTAACAGACAACTCTTCTTGTTCTTGTGCTTGCTTCTTTCAGCCGATTGATGATCATCATCCAAATCTTTGAATGTATATCATTCCCATGATTTCAAATGCGGGTGTTCTTCTCCAAATCAAGATCCCTGTTTGTAAAGTGGTTCAGAGTGCCACATTCATCAAGTTTAAGTCTATCCTAATCAATTTGAAGTGTGTTACCTCTTGGAGCAGTGAATCATGGAATGTTTAGTTACACTCTCAAACCTAGTTTAGCAATAGTATTCCCTCATGTTATCTTGGCACTGGGACCACCACCTGAAGTAGTTTCTGGGGAACTACGATTCCTTAGGTGTTTATTGTTGCTTGGATTGGGGTATTATTGATGTTACCATGTCTGCTCTGCTTCTAAGCTAGAAGCAGTAGTGGCAGCCCTCACCAAACTGTCACCCAACTCCTTATGGATAGCCTCATCTGATTTTCAATAGGATCACTAGGCTGAGGTACCTAAGTGTCTTTTCTTTTAGGCTTCCTAGGTTTTTGTGTCTTTTGAGGGTTGAGTAAGAGGGTGAATAAAAGTGAGTGTGTGATGGGGAATCAGTTGGGAATGTAAAACCTTCACCCTTTTATTGATTGGTTTTTATACCACCATTGTTTGAATAAAGGTGTTACTCTACCAGAAAAACCTTTGCCTACCCTTCTCATATTTCCAAAAATCTTTTTAGTGTGAGAGGGTGCAATATAAATTCTCTTATGAGTTGGCAGCCCATCAAGTTGTTGATCCAAAAATACTTGTACAAACCTTGGATACATAATATTTATTTGCCAGATAAATTTCAAGTTCTAATCCTTACTTTCAAAATGAATTTTGGAAAAATTGAACTTTGGTTTGTTGCTAAATAGATAATGGCAGATGTCATAGTGCTACTAAACTCATTCCATTCAGTAGTCTTTGGACTTAGACACTGTAAGATAGTATGAATTAGAAATTTCCATTATGGGGAAAAGAATGGTTTATAGAAAGTTAGTTTTTGTGAAATTTTCTCATATCCCATCAATGTAAGTTGTTCAAAAATGGTAGAATTTGGTAAACAATCAACACCTTCCTCGTCTGCTAGTTGAAGATCTCTTCTAACGGATGATTCAGTGATGATTATCTTCTTGCCATCTACTAGGGCATGTAACTGTGCTTTCCCATTGATAATTTTGACATTGACAATATACCAGAACTATTCGATGCAAGAAATATATATAGTAGGATTAATCGTTAATGCATACCTTATAGGGTGTGCATTTAAAAAAATCCACTATTTGTTTAAACCCATCACTCTCTGTGGGTTTAGACAAAAATGCGACCATATTATGAGTATCAGCAAACTTTAGAGTCGACATTTGTGTTGGGTTTTGATAATGGATGATAAAATTGAGTTAGGGTTTGTAATTGGAGGGTATTTAAAGAGTAATTTAATTAAAGAATCGATTGAAACCTTAATCGAAAGTTTTTATAGAAAATCACCCTCAAACAGACACTTAACTTTCACCCAGCTGTTGTAACCCAAAAGTAGTAAGTGTGCTAGCAGCAATTAACTTTGTGTCACCAGCATTAAAACTCCCAATTACATTTGGGTATAATCATGTTCACAGTTTAATTTACATACACTTTTCTTTGCGTTTCCTGCAAAATCGTTAATCCAAAAACGAAGGATAAACACAAGCCATAGAAATTTTCACAATTATCACAATATTAATTATACCTAACAGTATTAAGTATAACTAACAGTAGAAACTCAGCAGTATTAAGTATAACCAGCAGTACTAATTATACTTAATAGCAGAAACTTTTAATGACATGAATAACAGTACTAATTCATACAAAACTCTACAAACTAAAGATAAAAGAGTTTTTTAAAGATTTAGCATTCCAATACTAAGAATCAAATATAGTAATCTACTTACATCAAAAGCTTTTGTAAGCAAATCTGCAATATTCTTATCAGTATAGATTTTGACCATTTGAATCAATTTCTTTTAATTGCAATCTCTAATAAATGATGTATGTTCTTATAGCTTTGTTTTGATGAAAACAGGATTTTTAATTATGTAAATAGTACTGTTATTATCAAAAAATCTTGGTATGCATAAAATTGTACCCATAATCAAGTATTTGGATTCTGAATCCAAAGCACTTGTCCATAGCAACTTGAAGCAGCACATACATACAGCTTCTGTGTTGGAATTGGCAACCTCTGTCTTTTTCCTTGTCACTGCCATGATATTAATCTGCATATAACATAGTATTGACATCCTCCTGTTGTATCTCTTCCTTCCAAGCTTGCTCCAGCATATATCACTATCGTGTATGTACCATAATCAAAAGGAGAATCTTTTGGATACCAAAGGCCCAATTTTGGTTGACCTTTTAAGTACCTAAAAATCCTTTTCACAAATGAAGATGTGAAACTTTTAGATTGACTTGGTATCTAGCACAGGCACACACTGCAAACATGATGTCAGGTCTTGAAGATGTAAGATACATCAATGAACCAATCATTGGGGACCCCTAAAATATGAACATTCTACTTCTTCACCTTCTTCATCTTGTGCAATGGCTTTGAGTTTCCATTGGGTGCTTGCAGTTTTGACTTCTGTAAACCCAAATTTCTTTAAAATTTCACCAACATATTTATCTTGACTAATAAATATGACATCCTTCTTCTGCTTCACTTGTAATACCAAGAAGAATATAAGTTCTCCCATAGAACTCATCTGTAATTTCTCATGCAGTAATTATCAAATGCCACATGCATAGCTCTCTTCTTTGTTGAACATAAATGAGGATATCATTCACATAAACTTGGACCGCATAAATATCACCTTTGTACTTTTGATGATTAAGGTCTGTCAATTTTCCCTACTTGAATAACCTATTGTCCACAGATATGTGGACCCAAGGTTTCATTACCAAGCTATACGGAGCTTGATGGAGTCTATAAATGTTTTTTTCCTTGTATACTACTCTATCAGAAAAACCCGGATCTTCAATTCCTAGTGGGTTGACATAACATACCCGATTCTTCAATCTTCCATAGGAAAAGCACTTTTTACATCCATTTGTTACACCACAAATCTTTAAATGTACATAACGCTAAAACATGTCTAAATGCTTTAATTCTTGCAACAGGGGCAATGACTTCATCATAGTCAATCCCTTCTTCTTATGTGTACCCTTGCCGAGCAACCAATCATTGCTTGATTTCTTATCATATTCCCCTTTTATCCTTTTTTATTTCTTGAAAACCTATTTGGAGCCTATAGTCTTTTTCCTATTTGTCAATCACTAAAGTCAAAACCTTCTTGTAACTTGAATTATAGAAGCTCTTCTTGCATAGCCTTTATCCAGCTTGGATCCTTCAATGCATGAATTACCTTTTTGGGTTCTTCCTATGATAAAAAGAAAGCAAACAAGCAGTTTTTTAAAGGTCTTTATGGTTGTGCTTTATTGAATAGTACTAACAAATCCATGTTCTACCAAATTCACTGTGACATCTTTCTTGTTGTGTTGTGATTGCAAATCTCTAATCACTTGATCAAGAGGATGATCTTTATGAATTCTTGTAGTTAGAATAGAACTGACTTGGATTGTTTGTATCAATGGTTCATGTCCAGCCAAGGAACTTCATCTTGATCATCTATTGAGAAGTCAAATATGCTTAATCTCCAAAGGCAGGCTTATTTGGATCAAATGGGGAAGTTCAATGTTTTTTTTCACACTAACTACACTTAATCCCATTTATGCTAGCAGCATTAACATTGTTAGTGCTGTTAACACTATCTTCCTTCTCCTGATTATTAAATTCACTATATTTTCTTGGATCTTCATCAAACTTCTTTCCATCATCACTTAAAGGTTTAGATCCATCATCATGAGAACTCTTTGGATTTAGGAATTTGGTCAGATCAGCAGTCCCCCCATAATGGTAGCAAAAATGTAATCCTTGGACTTTTTCAGTCTCATTTCCTAGCAAGACCTGCATTATCACTTGTTTTTTGTAAATGCAAAACATTGACTGTGTACATTGCAACAATTGGCTATAATTCATTGTTCTTGTTAGTGCATCTATGTCAAATAGCCAATTTGTCTACTAACTAAGGCATTAGGTGTACTCTCTACTAAACTAATATGCAAGTTTTTCTTCCCCCTATCATCCGTTGGATTAGATTTGATCACACGGATTGCCAACATGGCATTCCGTGTGTCAGACCTTGTGTGCTTCTTTTGTACTCATTTTAGTGCAAAATTCCATGTCCTCGTGTGCTTCTTTCCATATCTTGCGTGTCAGACCTTTTGGGTTTTAGCCAATGAGAGCCTTGGATGACGTATTCTTGTGCCAGCTTGGACCTTGTCACTTGAATTGCATAGCCACGTCCTCAATTTGCATTTACCCCTTGTTTTGAGGCTAGGTAAATCGAAGAAGAAGATAAACAGTAACAACAACATTTCCCGCGTTATAAAAGGGTGCGTTTGATTCTCCTTTGACCCGGGTGAAATGTGTTTGACTTTGGGCTTATATAAAAAAAATTAGGCCAAGGGTTATGGTTTTGGGCTTGGTAAGGTTAACAGGTTTTGGATTTGGATTTTATAAGAAGATTAACGACCGTTATCTTTTATTAATAAAAAGATAACGGTGTTAGGGTTTTAAGGGCTTTTTATGAATTTTTATTTAACATTAAGGGCATTTTGGGAACTTTGAAAGGTTTTGTCTCTTAGTAGTTGACCAATGTTGACCAATGGTTGACTTTGGTTGACCTTGAAAGCATTCTCCCAGCTCTTGTACACTCTATCCGTTTCTGTGTCCGTGTTTGTCCGGTTTTGATCATTTTCTTACGATTTTTGCTATATCCGTACCTACATAATCACAAAGACAAAACAAGCAATATTCAAGCATTTTAAGCATAATTTTGTCTTTTATGGGTCATTTTTGATATAAAACAGATATGTGTTTTCACACATATCACCTAGCCTTCTATGTCAAAGTTTAGATTCATCAGATGTGACTTTTGCAAAAAGGCAAGTTAAACCTCCTTTAGGAACTATGTTCTTTAAATCAATACTATACATATTTTTCTTTCTAGGAACTCTAAGTAAAACTTGACTTTCATCAATTAACTTAAAGTTTGGAGATACAACAATACATTCAGTGTCATTAAAAAGAACACTATTTTTTTATCACACATTTTTGAGACACTAACGAGATTAAACTTTAACTCTCTCACAAAATACACATTTTCAAAATCTAGATTACCCGTTTTAATGGTACTTTTTTCTTGTGATTTTCCCTCTTTTAGGGTTCCCTCCAAAAGCAACATATCCTCCATTTATCTCTTTATAGTTTGTAAGATAGGACATGTTCCCTGTCATGTGCCTTGAGCATCCACTATCAATTACTCCTTGATCCTGTAAATCCATTTGTGGATTAGCCTGCACATTAGATATGAAAATCAGTTTCTTTTGGGGACCCAAGCCATCACTGACTTGGATCTGCCTTGTGCATCAACATAATCAAACTTTTTTAGGGTGATTGATACACTGTTTTTGTTTAGAAACATGATCTAAAAATTTATGCTTTGTTTTCCAAACCCAACAAGCCGAGGCCTTAACAGCATTAAAAATATTTCCCTTAACAGCATTAACTACTGCTTTTGGCCTAGCAGTATTAATTTTTTTATCCCAAACAGTATTAACCATTTGATTAATATTACTGTTTTTAAATGATGTGTTCTTATGAATGGGCCTCTTAATAGTTGAATGTGCTAATTTAGAAAGATATGACATTGGTTTAGCAGCATTTATTGTTGTTTTTGAGTGACCAACATTAACTTGTCTAGTAGTATTAACTGATACTAAACCAGACTTCATTAGTACTGCTCTTGGAACCATGTTCTTTTTAGCA
>BQNB010032112.1:7721-20574 GCA_026074375.1 Tanacetum coccineum
TTTAAACATGTTTAGTCCTAAATTTGTTATTTTTTTATCAATAATTAGTTTGTCAAACGTGATATAAACTAGTCTTTATAATAAAAGAATCTCTGAGGACATACACTTTGGGCGTATTTTGACCCATTTGACCCGTTTCATTTCGGAGTCCTTTTTTTTTCTTTTCTCAAGTTTAACTTAGTAGTTGGATTTTGGCTTTACTATTGATGATTTTCAATATATAAAGCTGATCTGTTTTTTGTTTTTTGGCAGTGCTCCAATCTTTGACATTCCCGGGTGAACATTCCCGGTACAAATCATGTATAGTAAAAGCCCTTGTGAAGATTATGTCGAAGCTGCTGTGAAACAAGCAATGACAATCCACATCACAAGTGGTCCGGGTGACATACTAATCTTCATGACGGGTCAAGAAGAGATTGAAGCCACGTGCTATGCTTTATCCGAGCGTATGGAACAGCTCGTTAGTTCTTCCACAAGAAAAGAAGTTGCCAACATGTTAATATTAGATGAATATATTAAATTAATTGATAATATTAGTGAGTCATAGTTGACTCTTATATTTGGTATGATTATATTATCCTTTGTGGCTACCAACATTGCAGAAATGTCGTTAACAGTGGACGGAATTTATTATGTGATTAACACGGGGTATGTTAAAATGAAGGTGTATAACCCCCGACTGGGTATGGATGATCTCCAGGTTTTCCCAATCAGCCAGGCAGCGGCTGACCAGCGGGCAGGTCGGTCAGGTAGGACCGGGCCAGGAACTTGTTATCGCCTTTATACAGAGAACGCGTACCGAGAGGAAATGCTTCCACAGCCTGTCCCGGAAATTCAGAGAAGTAATATTGGGAATGCTCTTTTGCTGCTGAAGTCGTTAAAAGTCGATAATCTGTTGGATTTCGAGTTCATGGACCCACCACCTCGAGAATACATCCTTAACTCCATGTATCAACTGTGGTTATTGGGGGCATTGAGCAACACAGGGAGTCTGACTCGTATGGGAAGTAAAAGGATCGAGTTCCCTTTAGACCCGGGTCTTGCAAAAATGCTGATAACAGCAGAAGAGTTTAGTTGTGTTAATGAAGTATTAACAATCGTATCGATGCTTTCTGTTCCGTCTGTATTCTTTAGGCCGCGAAACCAGGCTGAAGAAAGCGTTGCTGCTCATGAAAAGTTTTTCGTGCCTGAATCGGATCATTTAACTTTACTCAACATCTATAGACAGTGGGAAGCTAACGAATACCGTGGAAACTGGTTGCTGGCAAGCTGATGTTGTCTTCAAGTGAAAAGTCATACGTCAACGCTCGTTAATGTGAGGTCTCAGTATAGAACATATCGAAAAAGGTCTCAAGATCCCGCTCATTCAGAAGGAAAAGTTGAACGGCCATGGTCATCAGAGAGAATGCGATATGTTCATCTTATCGTTGTCACAAGCTGCAAAGGACTAAAGGTGGGGATAGGGGAATAGTGTAAAGCTGTAGATTGGTGATGCCGTGCTCATTTGCAACCCGTCCTCGGCTATATATGGGATGGGTTACACGCCTGATTATGTGGTCTACCATGAGCTGACTTTGACCACAAAGGAATACATGCAGTGTGCCACTTCAGTTGAACCGCAGTGGTTAGCAGAGTCTGGCCCGATGTTCTACACAGTCAAGGATTCGGACACGTCCTTGTTAGATCACAAAAAGAGGCATAGAGATGAGAAATCCGCCATAGAAGAAGAAATGGCGAATTTGAGAAAGCGACAAGAGCAAATGGATATCAGAGACGACGGCTCGAGAAAAAGAGAAGAGGGTGTGATACTAACAGAGGAGCGATCTCCATGCCGGGATTGAAACAAGCTAATTCTACCCGACGTCTCAAACCTAAAAGATACGGTTTGTAAAAATTACAAGTTTGACTTCGGATTTGTACTTGATGTAATCAAACTAAAAACATCAGAAGTAGATTTGTATATCATCAACTCTTTATATTCATTAAATGTACACTTGTCACCAAATTAATGTACGTAAAGTGATGTATAAAAACATAGAAAACGTATAAAAAACGTACGAAAACATACAAAAACATAGAAAAATGTGCGAAAACGTGCGACCAACGAGCGAAAATGTGCGAAAACGGGTGAAAACATGCAAAAACTTTCAAACACGTACGAAAACCTATAAACCAAAAATTTGGACCAGTTACCCGTTTGACCCGAGACCATTTGACGTGTGTCCATTTTGCCCGCGTTCGTTTGACCTGGATTTTAAAAACTGCCCGTTTGACCCGTTGCTCGACCCCGCCCAACGCGCCCACTTTGCCACCCATAATATTTACCTTGCTTGACTAATTGTGTGTGTATCTCGCTCTATAGATATCAACATACGTGATGGCGGCCTCATGAAGTTCCTTATGTAGTTGGTTCATGAGGTCTTTTAACTTGCGGTTAAAGAACCTGGCTAGCTTCTCAAACGGGTTAGCACATCTGGTTTCATCCGTCTGTTCAGGCTTGGTTGGTAAATGCACATCCTATCAGCAAAAATCCCAAAGTATCTCCCTCCTCACTATTATGCACATCCTATCAGCAAAAATCCGAAGATGTAAGAACTACAACTATATGCAGTAATTGAGACACAATTCGCACCTTAACTACTGTTCTGAATTGACCCAGGATTTCAGGAATGAACGCTTTGACTTGATCGATAGATAAGTTTAGCAACAACCCACCCGTTAAATCATTTTGCCCGATATCAAATGTGTATAAACCATGTGAAAAAGCTTCTGGTTGTGGAACTAATCCCTTGAAGACCCCAATCTCATCGTAATCTTGATTTATATAAATATGAAGTGTTACCTTTTTGAATAACTTGAGGAATTACCTATAAAGTCGATGACTAGACGGCCATCAGAGTACCTACCAACCGGATGATGGAAAAACGTCTCCCCATTGGATGGAGGAGGCGGTCCAAACGAAGTCTTGTTCCATTGGATAAACCATTAGATTCATGAGTATGTCAAGACGAATAATGAGGATTATAGGACGTATGCCAATGTTAACATTCATCAACAGTTTTGGGAAACCGCACTGCTCTTTGATGCATTTTTTTCTATTTGCCACCCCATGTATGTCAAGACGAATAATGAATTAACGCTCAGAGTCGCTACCTACTTCTTAGGAAAGGTGTATTCTGAAATAAGAAATCCTCTCAATGGAAGATGGGTAGCACTAACAAGTTCTTCTTTAAGTTTGCTTGAAATAAGAAATCCTCTCAAATCCTCAGTGTTGGAGGAGGCATTAAATGGAACAGTTACTATTCAGCCAATTGCATTAGGGCAGCCCATCGTTAAAAAGGTAGGCTACTGCTTCATTCTTTTGCAGTTTCTATAAATTTAATCATTCTTATGAAATATTTGCGTTTTTGTACAGGTTGAGAAGCAATGTGCTCATTTTTATTCGGTTACAATAACAGAAAAGGAAGCACAGGCTGGACTAGTTTGTCGTGTGCAATCATCAGATAAGAGCAAGTTCAAGGTTTGTAACTTGTGATATAAGGATAGTCTAAATATTGCAGATACAAATAACGACTTTAGGTAATCAGCACACAATCATGCCACCACTTTCCTGTTCTTTTCCTAACCTGAATAATTCCCACGATTATTATTTGGTCCTGTATTAACCATAGGCTTTACTTTTGCAGTCATTTTAATATTTTTGATCAAGAGATATAAAATGGCGGATTGAATCTTGCACTGCAGGTATAGTTTTTACTTATTACTACTTGTTAAGTAGTTTTTACTTGTAACTACTAGGTTACTGCTAGAATTATCTTCATATAACTTTTAAAAAGTTTATATAAACTATACTTATTTCGTCACTCCCGTTGCAGGAAGATAGTGCAAAAACAGGGAAGGTGACATCTGCTGGAATGTATTTTCTTGGTTTCCCAGTTTATCGATTGGATAAACCATCTAACTCCGTAAGTACATTTTGAATAAGACATATGTAATTGTAGTTGTGCATCATTTTCTATAATCTTATTTTCTTTAATTTCATGTATGTTGGCTACAGATGGCATCCTGCCAAAAGGAATCCGGATGCTGCTTTTTTCCAAAAAACCTTGATGGAATTTCAGCTATTGAACTACACTGAGATAAAAGCCGCATTGCAACAATCGCTGATATGGTTAGACTTATGACTATTAGTCTGTTTACGCCCGTCCCAGTTTAAGTACAACATTTTACCAATCACACATAGTTTAACGAAAATGTTTGGCTATTATAGTCAATTATCTAAAGTTTCTCATAATAATGACGCACATTTCCAATATCTTGCAAGGTGACGAAATTTCTTTTAAAAGAGTAAGCAACACAACATAAGTTGTGATGCAACAGCTTCTTTTGAAGAAAGAAGGAGAAAGTCTCAGAACGATTGAAGCTCCCGATATAGTCGAAACTACCTGGAACTCTCTAAGTTCGAAACTGAATACAAACAGGTTGGTTAAACTCTTATCAGCTTGATCTGTCGTAAACTAGGATGTCCTGTTTTGACTTTTATAAAATGTTTGTATATAACAGGTTCTTGCGCAATTCACAGAGATGACTAGTAGATATGCTCACGAAATGCAAGAGGTAACTTCAAAAAAGTCCAACCAGTTATTATAATATACAATGGGTCAATTTGGGTTATATAATTTACATGTCGCCATCCTTACTTACCTTACTTGACAGATACATCCCTCTGATTAATAAACTTGGGAAAATAGCCTATGGTGGTTAACCACTTGTACTTATTCGACTAGATTTGTAAATATCTAAGATAAGCCATAAGCATATAAGTTGGGATAAAGTGAAACTTGCTTTATAAAGTAATTAACCAAAAATTGATAACCGGGTGTCCGGGTAACATTATTTCAAAGTTGATAGTTTGGTCAACTCATTGAGGTTTTGACATTTGTAGATTGATGACCTTCTTAAACAAAGAAATGAGATACATGCCTCCTATACAACAGCTCCACCAGTGAAGCGTAGTAGTAGTGGTGGTAGTGGTGGTCGTAAAAGTAGAAGTAGAAGTGCATCAAAGGAGGCGAAAGAAGATGGCCACCAAAAGCCGTCTTCAAAGGAGCGAGTAAAGAAGAAATGGTTCAATATTCATGTAAAGGTTGACAAGAGGAAACCTTGCTAAATCTTGCGGGATTTGGTAACATCTCGACATTTCAGTTTCACAAGAGATGAAACTGTGGAAAACAAAGGCGGAGTCCGCAAAATGCTGAACAGAGAAACCCGAAGTAGCAAATTTGTTGCATTGCATTGTGTTGTACATCTTGTTGCGTTTCAAATAGGATTTTATAAGTGATTCGTGGACAGAGATTGTTTTCGGCGCTGGTGCTCTTGAACAAGTAATATAGTTCGTGTAGAGCCCGGGATACTTATTGTATCTGTAAATTTATTTGTAATGTTGTTAATTGAAGCTTATTTTTTGTTTCTTTCATTTTGAACATGTTCATATGAATTTCATTAGCAAGTCGTGAAACGAACATCGTCATATGTTTTTGACAAAAACCGGCATTAATTATATAAGTCATAAGTGATGGTGCGGTGCGCAATAACCCTGAAAAAACCCGTAAAACTGAAATCGTAAAATGTGGTGCGGTGCGGTTTCTATTAACCGACAATGTAAATGTATAAAAGGAGACGTCGACTGTTTTTTACTTCATTCATTTTCCCCCAAAAACCCTGCTATGATAAGTCTAAAGCTCAAGGAATTTTCAATGACAAGTGCTTGTCTGATATTCATGGAAAGAGATACTCCTAAGATTGGAAGTAAACGACCTCATCCGATGCAAAAGTGTATGTAAGTCATGGAATTCCTTAATCTCGAGTCCTCGTTTTGTTAAATCTCAGCTTAAGAGACAACATTCTAATGAACTTAGAGATACAAGAATCATTGTTTTCGATGGCGCTAGTAGTATGTATGATGATTGTTTCTATCTGGGAGTACATGACTGTCAACTTCTTGGTTCTTCTAATGGTCTTGTATGCATCTCTTGTTACGATACTAATTTTTTGGTCGTTAATCCCTCTACTCGTGAGGTGAAAGAACTAATAAATCATCCTGATGACTCTTATCGTGTCGCAGTATATGTGTCAGGTTTTGGCTATGATTCATCTATAGATGATTATAAGGTTGTAATAGGACACCGGTGCAATCCTAATGACCACCTAGAGTTTAACGTGTTAGAATTGAAAACAAATATTTGGAGACCACTTAAGACAAACATTTGGAGACCACACAAATATTTGAAGGTCATCAATCTACAAATGTCAAAACCTCAATGAGTTGACCAAACTATCAACTTTGAAATAATGTTACCCGGACACCCGGTTATCAATTTTTGGTTAATTACTTTATAAAACCAAGTTTCACTTATCCAACTTATAGTTATGGTTATCTAGATATTTACAAAACTAGTCGAATAAGTACAAGTGGTTAACCACCATAGGCTATTTTCCCAAGTTTATTAATCAGAGGGATGTATCTGTCAAGTAAGGTAAGTAAGGATGGCGACATGTAAATTATATAACCCAAATTGACCCATTGTATATTATAATAACTGGTTGGACTTTTTTGAAGTTACCTCTTGCATTTCGTGAGCATATCTACTAGTCATCTCTGTGAATTGCGCAAGAACCTGTTATATACAAACATTTTATAAAAGTCAAAACAGGACATCCTAGTTTACGACAGATCAAGCTGATAAGAGTTTAACCAACCTGTTTGTATTCAGTTTCGAACTTAGAGAGTTCCAGTCGTTTCGACAAAATCTGAGCTTCAACCGTTCTGAGACTCTCCTTCTCTTCTTCAAAAGAAGCTGTGCATACAACTTCTATTGTGTAGCTTACACTTTTAAAGAAATTGTCACCTGCAAGATATTGGAATGTGCCGTCATTATTATGAGAAACTTTAGATAATTGACTATAATAGCCAAACATTTTCGTTAAACTATGTGTGATTGGTAAAATGTTGTACTTAAACTGGGACGGGCGTAAACAGACTAATAGTCATAAGTCTAACCATAAACAGCGAATGTATGCATGCCGGCTTTTATCTCGTGTAGTTCACATGGCTGAAATCCATCAAGTTTTTTGAAAAAAGCAGCATCCGGATCCTTTGCAGATGCCATCTGTAGCCAACAGACATGAAATTAAAGAGAATAAGATTATAGAAAATGACGCACAACTACAATTACATGTCTTATTCAAAATGTACTTACGGAGTTAGATGGTTTATCCAATCGATAAACTGGGAAACCAAGAAAATACATTCCAGCAGATGTCACCTTCCCTGTTTTTGCACTATCTTCCTGCAACGGGAGTGACGAAATAAGTATAGTTTATATAAACTTTTTAAAAGTTATATGAAGATAATTCTAGCAGTAACCTAGTAGTAACAAGTAAAAACTACTTAACAAGTAGTAATAAGTAAAAACTATACCTGCAGTGCAAGATTCAATCCGCCATTTTCTTCCTGATCAAAATATAAAAGCTGCAAAAAGTTAAAGCCTATGGTTAATACAGGACCAAATAATATCCGTGTATTATTCAGGTTAGAAAAGAACAGAAAGTGGTGCATGATGTGTGCTGATTCCAATAAGTCGTTATTTGTATCTGCAATATTTAGACTATCCTTATATCACAAGTTACAAACCTTGAACTTGCTCTTATCTGATGATTGCACACGACAAACTAGTCCAGCCTGTGCTTCCTTTTCTGTTATTGTAACCGAATAAAAATGAGCACATTGCTTCTCAACCTGTACAAAAACGCAAATATTTCATAAGAATGATTAAATTTATAAAAACTGCAAAAGAATGAAGCAGTAGCCTACCTTTTTAACGATGGGCTGCCCTAAAGTAATTGGCTGAATAGTAACTGTTCCATTTAATGCCTCCTCCAACACAGTGGCAGATACGGTTGTTTTTATCGGCACTCCAAGTTTGCTGCGTATAGAAACATCAGCTTCGGTGATAACGAAGAAACAAATTCATTTATAAGAGTTCTGATGTAGAAAAAGACCTAAAAATTGCGGCAAACATGGTATTCATGGCGCCTAAACTTGAAAGATCTAGCTCCAAATCTTGGTTTTCGCTTGCCACAGCCTGTGCCCATGACAATTGTGTTAGCATAAAATAAGTACCCGTATCCATAGATCATATATAAAGGTAAATTTTAGATATCTTCCATAACATATAATTGGTTGACGAAAAATTGACCTCAAAACCAGCAGTGTCGTATTGATGACGTTTATCTGGATCCGACAATATGTTATAGGAAAAGGTTATCTCGTTAAACATATCAGTTGCTTTAGGGTCATTTGCATTCTTGTCAGGATGGTACCTTGGATACATTATCAAAAAAGAAATAATTATAAATCAGCATTTCAAACGTATCCGTACTGTCATCTACTAAATGCAGACACTGCAGAATGCAGCTAAAATTAGCAACCCCCTATCTCAAAAGACGAGCATAAAAAAATACAGACTGATAAACACGTCATTTATTCAGTTATTTGTAGAATTACCTTTATCTTGACCCGATAGGCTGCTTGAAATTTGCAAAACTAAGTGATATGTGAAAGAGTATATTGCCAAAATGAGAATGTTGTTTGACATGAAGCATGTCTTTGTCATCAAACTAGTCACAGATTCTAACCGGTTCTTTAAAAAACTCCAATACAAAACATTCAGAACTATCCAAAACAGAATATCCCTAGAAAACTAAGTTATGCACCATGGTTAGCAAGTTATGTATGAGGCCAATGGCGCTAAATCAAAATTTTTGTGATGAGGAGTTTCCAGACTAGAAACTTTGACCTCGTAGAGTTTGTCTAGAGACTTTGGGGTTGAAGCCGGTTATCTTACTTATTTTGTCAATTTTTGAACATTATGTTTAAAATCGGATATAAAGTGTAGTTTCCTGCACCGGAATTTGACTCAGGTTTCCATTGATTTATTTAGCTATTTATATCTGCATTTAGATGTATAAATAGTGCTTATGAGGTTTTTAAGCTAGCATTTTCAATATTATAGCCTTTATTTGTCGCTTCCTTAAATTTTCTCATATGCCTATAGCTAAAGTTAGGGATAATAATAAAAAATGTATCTGACTTGTCCCTTTTTTCTTTTTTTTCCTGCTATTAAAACACAAACCTTTTAAATTTTGACTTTTGTGACCATTCTACCCTTATGTTTTTAACCGGCCTGTTAACATCAAAGGGGTGAACAAAATACACACAAAAGTCGAAATTTGAAAAGTTTGTGTTTTAAAAGGACAAAAAAAGGGTACACAGAATAACAAAAATGGACGAGTGAGATACATTTTTTTGTTATTATCCCCTAAAGTTTTTATATAATAACTTTATCCTTTGTAGTAGAGTATAACTTAAGCAAAGGTAGCCACACCACACACTAATAGACATAACCAATTCATCTAACGCATCTAAACGCAACATAATTAACTAAACTAATTACAACCAAAAACTAATTCTAATCACTAACACTAATTGGGGGTGTTTGTTTAAGCTTATTTTTGAGCTTATGAGCCTACGTTTTTTTTCGGCTTATGTTTCATAAGCTCATTTTTTCGGCTTATTTCGAAACTTATGTGTTCACATAACCTTATAATGACATAATAAACTTATATAAGCTTCATAAGTTTCAAATTAAGCCGGAAAAAAAAAAGAAGCTTATGAAACATAAGACGAAAATACATAAGCTCAAAAACAAAATTAGATTGTGTTTGGGAGAGGGCTTATCAGGGCTTAAGCTTCTAAAACAAGCTAGCTTATAAAATAAGCTTTGTTTTGTCAAGTCTTATGGAAACTTTTATAAGGCATAAGCCTCCATAAGCCCAAGCCCACTGAAAGGGGCTTATAGCTAGTCAAATTACTTAAACACCCTTCAAAATACAATGGATTAAATATATTCGAATTTAATTTGATGTATATTTATGCGATTTTACATTAATAAGGGGTGTTTGTTTCGGCTTATATGTGAGCTTATTTGATTTCAACTTATATTTCATAAGCCCCAATTTTCCGGCTTATTTTGAGACTTAAATAAGTTTATCATATCCTAATAAACTTATATAAGCCCACAAGTCTCAAAATAAGCCAGAAAATTGGGGCTTATGAAATGTAAGCCGAAATCAAATAAGCTCATAAGCCCACATATAAGCTCAAACAAACACCCCCTAAACTTAAATCTCAAAACCTAACATCTAAAAAACCCAGAATTTTTTTTAAAAAAAAAAGCAAAAAACATACTTTAAGGCTAATTTACGATAAGCACTTTTAATTTCCTGATCTGTTGAGCTTCGTAGAACACCCAAAACTTCATACGGATCTCTCAGCTTCTCTTTTTCAGCTTCATTATTCTCCTTTTTTGAAGGCATTTTTTTTAATATATAAAAAAGATGTGTGTGTAATTTGAAGGTGAAATTAGTGTGTGTGACGGAGAAGTAAAAGAACAGTTGTTATTGTTGTAAAACCCTTTTTGTGTTTGTGTTTGATTTGGTACTTTGGAACACAAAGAGTGTGTTGTTGTGTTTGTGTTTTTTTGTTCTTGTTGATAAAGTCTTTTTGTCATTGTTTCAAATTCTTTCATCTAGGACCTTTGGTTTTGGATTATTGTAAATTAGTCCTTGTGTGAATGAAATATAAGCTCAAAACTAAATTTATCAAAATAAGCCAAAAAAAAGTGAGATTATGAAATATAAGCTCAAAACTAAATAAGGGGTTATTTACTTTCCTCTTATTAGGGAGGAAAGTAAGCCTAAAATCCTTACTTTTCTCAATAAGTCAAAAGTATTTGTTTAATTGTATGTCGCGGTCTTATGCCTTATTTGGTTTGTGGCTTATGTTTCATACGCTTACTTTTTGTGGCTTATTTTAGGAAAAATTTGGCTTATATAAGCTTATTATGACATAATAAACTTATATAAGGTGAACATATTTAAAATAAGCCAAAAAATAAGCTTATGGAACTTAAGTCAAAAACCAAATAAGTCATAAGCCCTCAAGCGGTATTTGGATTAGGTTATTATAATTATAGGTTGATTGAGATATGAAATTCCCGAAAAGATTAATTTTTTGGGCTTATGAGCTTGAGTTTATGGCATTAGCCATTAGTTCAAAGTATTGTAATATATCATAATCTCAACAAATTAAGTTTTTCGGCTTTTCCAGATTTCATTCGGCCGATAAGCCTATTAAAATAAGCTAATCCAAACACCTCGGGGATGTTTGTTTAAGCTTATACGTGGCTTATGAGCTTATTTGTTTTTCGGCTTATACTTTATAAACACTAATTTCCAGCTTATTTTGAGGGGCTTATATAAGTTTGTTATTGTATGATAAAGTTATATAAACACAAATGATTCTTCAAGTAGCGTTTATAAAAACAAAACGCTAAACGTTCATTACCAAAAAAGTTTTTAGCTATAAACGCTAAACTCTTTTAAAAGCTCTCCGTCGTATATGCTCTTGAGTTTTATTTATAAAGATAAGTAAAGTAATGTAAAGTAAACATTGAGGAAACACTTTACTTTGAAAAACATTCAAGACGCACTAACTTTTATTCCATTTCATTTTCTTTTTCTCTCTAAGTAATACTCGAGAACACAATCTTTTATTTTTTCTTTTCATTTTCCTTCCTTTTCTTCATTAAATTAATGAACTCCAAGGCCGTCTCAAAATTTATGACATTTTTGAAGGCCTTTAGCGAAATTAAATAATAAGACCTTTCGAGAAGAATTTTTATATGTAAAATTACATTTTTTATAAGATATAATGTAAATTAGTTATCTAAACATTTAACATATTGTTAAGGTGACAAATTTTATGGCCCCTGAAATTTTGAGGTCATGTGCGGTCGCCCACCCCGCACACCCTCAAAGACGGCTCTAATGAACTCGAGAACAGAGTGTTAAAGTTGACAAATTGGTCGTGGTGTACATAAGCGTTAATAAGTTGAGATTTAACTAGGTGCAAAGGGAAGATGCTGATAAAAATGTATGAATTGTAGTTTTGACAAACGTATAAAGTTTTAAGTAACTTGGATGTATAATTGTAATTTTCATAACGTGAAAGGGTTGAATTGATAGAAAAATTAAATAAACAAAATCTAGTAAAAAAACATAATTATTAGTGAATTATCAGCAAATTGAAGAGTAGCTGCATCATGATCGTAATCATTATTTTAATTGATGTCCCTCTATCAAATATGCCCATAACATCCACCCCACTTACGTTCACTATTAATGAGTTTTCTCCCCCTTGCCAAGTACATAAAATCATCTTTTAAAAAGGGGTAATGATTTGCACACTCTTAGCATGTATCTTGATATTTATGCTTTTACATCACTTAATAAAGTATGCAAATATTAGGGGTATAATAAGCATAACACATATTTTTTGAGTGTGTCAATCAAATTGTGGAGTGTGCAAATCCTCTCCTTTCTAAAAGGCGCGTCATGGCGCCGCAAAAGCTTCGCAAAGGCGCTAGGCATGACCTCCACGCCACGCAATAGACCAAGGCTTGGGCTTAAGGCTTGACGCGAGATGAGGAGTGAAAAAATGTGATAAGACGCGATACAACGTGATGCGTATGACATTTTTTGTAAACTCAATATATTTGTAATATGATATAAATATATAAATTTTTAAATATTTTCATATTTTGTGCCGCTTTAAGTCACGCCTTAAAAACGTCATGACTCGTCATGGCTCGCAAAGGCGTGAGGCTTAGCCATGCTGCCATGCCACGCCTCACGCTATTTAAAACCTTGCATAAAATTTAATAAAGTTTAA
>BQNB010032112.1:22392-53441 GCA_026074375.1 Tanacetum coccineum
AGTGTAAAATTATGTAAATGATAAACACAAATGATTCTTCAAGTAGCGTTTATAAAAACAAAACGCTAAACGTTCATTACTAGAAAAGCTTTTAGTTGTAAACGCTAAACTCTTTTAAAAGCTCTCGGTCAAGTATACCCTTGTTCTTGAGTTTTATTTATAAAGAAAAGTAAAGTAATTCTTTTCACCCAATTTTGAGAGAAACGCTTTACTTTGAAAAACATCCAAAACACACAAACTTTCATTCATTTCATTTTCTTTTCCTCCTTAAGTAATGCTCGAAAACACAATCTTTTATGTTTTCTTTTCATTTTCCTTCCTTTTCTTAATTAAATTAATGAACTCGAGAACACAGTGTTAAAGTTGACAAATTGGTCGTGGTATACATAAGCGTTAATAAGTTGAGCTTTAACTAGGTGCAAAGGGAAGATGCTGATAAAAATGTATGAATTGTAGTTTTGACAAACGTATAAAGTTTTAAGTAACTTGGATGTATAATTGTAATTTTCATAACGTGAAAGGGTTGAATTGATAGAAAAATTAAATAAACAAAATCTAGTAAAAAAACATAATTATTGGTATTATAGAAATTGAAGAGTAGCTCATCATATCGTATCATTATTTAATTGAGTGTCCCACTATCAAAATATGCCATAATCCCATGTCAACTATTAATGTGTTTCTCTTGCAAGTTACATAAAATCATGGTTTAAAAACGGTAATGATTTGCACACTCAACAAATTAATTGGCACACTCAAATTATATGTATCTTGATATTTATGCATTTACATCACTTAATAAAGTGTGCAAATATTAAAGGTATAATAGGCATAACACACATTTTTTTAAGTGTGTCAATCAAATTGTGGAATGTGCAAATCATCTCATTTCTAAAAGGTGCCCCATGGGGCCGCAAAAGCTTCGCAAAGGCGTCAGGCGTGACCTCCACGCCACGCAATAGACCAAGACTTGGGCTTAAGGCTTGACGCGAGATGAGGAGTGAAAAAATGTGATAAGACGCGATAAAACGTGATGCGTGGGGGCTTTTTTGAATTCAATTTCGATAAAAATCGTATTTTTATATAGAAATGAAAATGATTATATGCAAAGATAGTTTATTGACTTTATTCATTATGTATTACACTTTTTGTAAACTCAACATATTTGTAATATGATATAAATATATAAATTTATAAATATTTTCATATTTTGTGCCGCTTTAAGTCACGCCTTAAAAACATCATGACTAGTCATGGATCGCAAAGACGTGAGGCTTAGCCATGCCGCCACGCCACGCCTCACGCTATTTATAACCTTACATAAAATCTTATTAAAGTTTAAAATTTAGTTAAAAATGTGAATCGTCGCAATTTCTTAAAATATGAATCCTTTGAAAAAAATGTTCATCTTATTATTTCATGTTTGTCTAAAATAAAGTACTCGTGTTAATATTTATTTTTTGATTTTATAATAAGTGTAAGGGAGAAATAACTTTTTATAAATCAAACTTGCATTAATCGAACA
The DNA here is from genome assembly GCA_026074375.1 of Tanacetum coccineum. Classification (NCBI taxonomy): domain Eukaryota; kingdom Viridiplantae; phylum Streptophyta; class Magnoliopsida; order Asterales; family Asteraceae; genus Tanacetum; species Tanacetum coccineum. The sequence goes on from BQNB010032112.1 coordinate 23,918, forward strand.
TCTCGCAGATTCATAAATTTATAAATTATTTGTTTGTGGACACTTTATGACGACGAAAGGGCGTAGAACGTTTGTCAAGTGATTTATTACTTTAGTTTTGTGTTTATAATCTTTTGCTGATAATTTGACTTATTAAGTCATGTATTGAAGTAAAACATGCATGTTTTCTCGTAGGATTGAGTTAATGTAATGACTAGCGACCACAACTTTTTTGATTTATTGTTTACACACTCAATTTTAAGTCATGAAGTGTAAATTTTTTATAAAACATGTTTGTCTTTTTGGGAAATGCAACCCTCAATTTTACCATAATAAATCTGATATGAGGGTAAATCAGTACTCATAATCGTAAAAACAATTATGCAACACTCTGTTAAAAATCATGGTCTGTATCTGAGTAGAGCGAGCTAAAAATGACATAAAAAACATGGGTGTTAGATCGGACTCAAAATTTCGAAATAAAGTCATGATAAGTGATAACGATTGATAGAAAGTGTTCACACCTCCGATGTCGTTATAGGACCACTATGCGTGTAAGTTATAATCAGACTAATCGGTGAGGTGTAGTGTCTTGTTAACTAAAGAGAGTAGTCACATATTATAAAACACCAGGAGTCTTACAACAACCACCATCCAAACTAAACTCCGAAGATGAGAGGCTAAGCTCACCCTTGTGCAGATATTACTCCTCATCTTCCCTCCCTTTTCTTATGACCCCTTTTTCTCCCCGCTGCTTTTCAATATTCATTAAAGAGTGAAGACTGCCGTTTTTCACTCTCTACTAGAGAAGATGTGTTGTGAATTTTTGAAAAACCCTCTGATGTTTTTATGGATCTATTTGCACTATTTTTCTTTTTCCTATTTAATATTTTTTTCATTATTACGCTCTTTGTGTACGATTTATAAATAACAATTAAAAAATAAAATATCAAATGAAATTGAGATAAAAACTAACTACAAATCATATGCATATATTTAATTTTGCAATATACTCGAAATTAACAATAACGAATACATTTTTAAATCTCAGTTAACGTTACGTTTTCATCAATTTCTGACCGTTACCGTTCTTCGGTTTTTTTTTTTTTTTTTACGCTTTCGTTCGAATTTCTTTTTTTTTTTTTTTTTTTATTTTTTTTTTTATTACGATTTCGTTCATTTTTTACGTTTTGTCCTTTTTTTATGTTTTCGTCATATTTCTTACGTTTTCGCCCTTTTTTACGTTTTGCGTCCGATTACTTACGTTTTGGTCTGTTTTTTTACGTTTTCGATATTTTTCTACGTTTCGTATGTTTTTTTACGTTTTCGTCCGATTTCTTACGTTTTCGTTCGATTTCTTACGATTTCGTCCGTTTTTTACGTTTTCGTCCCTTTTTTTACGTTTTCGTCATATTTTTTAAGTTTTCGCCCTTTTTTTACGTTTTCGTCCGATTCCTTACGTTTGCGTCTTTTTTTACGTTTCCGTTCATTTTCTTACGTTTTCGTCTGTTTTTTACGTTTTCGCCTGTTTTTTTACGTTTTCGTACGATTTCTTACGTTTTTGTCCGTTTTTTACGTTTTCCTCTGTTTTTTTACGTTTCCGTCCGGTTTTTTACGTTTTCGTCAGATTCCTTACGTTTTTGTTCGACGTTTAACGTTTTTGTCTTTTTTTTACGTTTTCGTCTGATTTTTTAAGTTTTTGTCCTTTTTTTACATTTACGTCCGTTTTCGTCTGTTTTCTTACGTTTTCGTCTATTTTTTTTACGTTTTGATTTGTTTTTAAAACGTTAACTAATATGTAAGCTAAAACGAAGAAATGGGTCAAAAAAAACAAATGAAAACGTCCAAAACGGAAGAAAACGGAAACGTAAGAAATCGGACGAAAACCTAAAAGATAGACAAAAAAGTAAGAAATCGAACGAAAATGTAAGAAATCGGACGAAAACGGAAAAAAACGGACGAAAACGTAAGAAATCTGACGATAACTTAAGAAATCGGAGACAAATCGGACAAAACGTAAGATCGCACGAAACACCGTAAAAAACAAACGAAAAAGTTAAAAATCTGACAGAAAACGTAAGACAACGGGCGAAAACGTAACAAACATTGACGGAACTTAAGATAATCGGTTGAATCGAAGATACATAAAAAATGCGGAGAAAAACGTAAGAAGAAATCGGACGTGAAAACGGATAAAAAACGGACGAAAACATATAAGAAATCGACGAAACGTAAAAAAAATTGAAGAAAACGTAATGAAATGGGACGAAATGTAAAAAAGTATCAGACGGGAAAAGTACATAAAAACAACGAATAAGACGTTGAAATATCTGGTCAAAACGTAAGAAAACGGGCGAAAACGTTAAAAAAAAGGACGGAAACTTAAGAAATCAAACGAAAACGTAAAAAACGGACGTAAACGTAAGAAATTGGACGAAACGTAAGAAAATCGGTACGAAAAATAAGAATCTCAGACAAAAACGAGTAGAATAAAAACAGGATGAAAAGTAAAAACAGACGAAAAGTAGGAAATCGGTACGAAACGTTTACAAAAAATAGAAAAAGAAAAAACCGACGAAAGCGTAAAAAGACTGACGAAACGTATAAAACGTTCAAAAATGTATGAAAACACCATAATTTAGTGGGTCGACCTGACCCAAACCGTTTGACGCATGACCCGTTAGACCCATTTTTAAAACATGACATGTTTGACCCATGACCCTTTGACCCATGACCATTTGACCCATAACCCAAACCGACCCAAACCGACCCAATCCGACCCATTTGTCACCTCTAGATAGGGTTAGAATATTGGTACTCACGTTTTATTTGATTTGAGTTATATTTACGTTTTATTTTGTTAGCGAAAAAAAGAAATGGAGAATAGTAAATTGTGGTTTTCTATTTTTCCAAATAAATTTAGAAAATGAGAATTTTTTGTTTTTTAAAAAATACTAGAAAAAAGTGCAACTAAACAAGTTTTTAGTTTTTTCATTCTCAAATGAAAATTTTCCTAGAAAAATAGGATATTTTTCCCCAACTAAACACACCCTAATGCATTCGAGTGTCTATTCTGGCCTATAACGAAATAATATTTTGGAAGCCATCTTTTTAGTAATTTCAATTAAAAATGTAAATTGTCGGGAACACTCTGATCTCGGGTGTCTTTTGACATCAATCATTGTTCACTCCACAAGGAATAGCTCTGGCAACTCTTCTGTCCAGTGAGACACCAACTGGAGTAGGTAGAAGCCGTGACTTAACCCTTGATCTTTTATTTAGTAATTTAAATACTGAAAGTTAAATAATGATACACAATATGCACCCTATTTTTTTTCTAAATGGGTCTTATAAAATTACCTATTTTTTTAACAAATAAAAAGTTACCTATTGACCACCAGTGCTACAAACAAACTTGTAGTTGCTAGCTAAGCTTACAACTATTATTATTGATGACGTATAGTACGAATAACAGGCTTATTGGGCTTAATTCATATACTATACACATTTGGGCTCCGGCCCAACACGACAAAACGCACGAGCTAAGCCCAGAGATAAGCTGGTTGCGTCCCGGACGTTTCAAGACGCACGCAGATAAGGCACTTCCGCAACACACTTACGGAAGGCAATCTGCGTCCACAACTACGATAACAAGCGGACCCTTGCCCGATAAGGGTCCCACTCTGGCCACTAACAGTTACAAGCGAAATACTAGGAAACCCTAGTACTAGACTCCCCTATAAACAGGAGTCCTCTGACACTCCAGAAGGTACATAATTTCTGACACCTTTTAACACACATATATTCTCTGACAACATGAGTACTTACTCTTACGTCGGAGTCTAATAGTGGGGTACGTCCTCACGGTAAGGCTAACGGTTTTCTATCTTTTGTGCAGGACAACACCACCTTTACTTGTCTAGTACAAGATCTGATCCATCAACAGCTTACCGGCCCGGCCCAGTAAGCGTTCCTGATCCATCTCGCACACCACCACACATTTTGTACTAACAAGTTGGCCTCATCCGTGGGACCGCGAATACAACCGCATTTCCTAAAATACTCATCATGAGCACTAACGAGCAAACTCCCCTTAGCCAACCCACGTCCGTCGTGAGGAATATGCTAGGGAAGGAGCAAGTTTCGCAGGACTTGGGCGGGCCTGCTTCCGATGCAGCCCTACGGGAGTACTGCGACAGGAACTACCATCAGCTTTTACCAATTATAGCAAAAAAAGTGCACCAAAAGAAGGTGCAGCAAGAAAAGCTCAAGGCAGTAAAAGCTCGTCTTAACTTCGAGAAGGCCTCACAACACTCCGAGTCAGGAACATCGAGCAGAAGAAGGGACCTCAAGAAAAGGCTCGGATCTAGACATGTTCGCAGCATGTCCGGAATCCCAGAGCCAAGGCGGCCATTCTGAGTCACCAAGGAAAAAAGGTCTAGAAAGAAAAACGGTATTCAAAAGGCTGGAGAAGGGTGTCTGGTATGTGCCTAAATACACATACCTTTAACCTTTAAAACCGGACTTAAATGACCAAAAACGTACCAAAAATACATTGTATTTGTATGTTTTTACTTATATTGTGCAGGAAACGGATATCCGACAAAAGGACTAAAAACGAAGCCAAAACGGACAAAACCGAGCACGGAATGGAAGAGCATGAAAAAGCCAAAGTCAAAAAGTCAAGGTCAAAGTCAACCAAAAAGTCAACCCCGACAAAGTCAAAAGTCAAAGCCGAAGCCGATATCGAAGAAATGTTAAATAGGCCGACCCGTACCCATCTAATGGGCCGGGTCAGCCCATTAAAACATTATGAAGACTTATAAGCCTTAAAGTTTTATAAATCCTTTTAAACCACAAAAGCCCAAAACAATGAACCAGTACCAAACACTTAACCAGGGTCCAAAATTATTTAACGGCAGTTAACCTAATACACCTATACCCTTTACATCGTTAGTCCTTTAAAGACTAACGGTGCAAACAAATACCGAACTCAGGGCCAACTACGACACAAATCAAACCATAAACCAATTCTCGCCCTAAGCACTATTCATCATCTCCCTCATCTGTCACTTTCCTTCCCTGCAACACGACAAAGTTAAACCCAAACCCCACACCATAAAACAACAAACACACGCTGGCAATCCTCTTGTTTGTGATTCGTTGATAAGACAAAGACAAAGAATAAAGGGTTTAGATCAATTGGCTTGAAGGACACTCAAATTGGATGGCTGTGATGAAGTCTTGAAGCTCTCACACAACAAACACAACAAGCACAAGTGAAGACCCTGCACTTGTGTTTTTTATATATAGTTTTAGGATTTTCATTGTAACAGTAACTTAGGAGTATGTTAATTTTAATTTTAATGTCATTTTAAATTCTGTCAATTTACTTTAAAAGTATTTGTAACCTGTTTTTAATTTAATGAGAAATTTCAGTGTTTAAGTTTTTTTTACAATTCTGTTTCTTTTAATCTTTAGGCATTAAAGCTTATTTTTGTTTACATGTCATTTCTAAAAGCTCTCATAAGCCTTTATAATTTGTTCTATTTCCAAAGGCTTTTCCATTAGCTTTTGTGAGTTTTCTATGTCATTTGAATCAAGAAGAATGTTTTGAGCTTTTGGAAGATAAGCTAACCAAGGAAGAGCTTATGGATGCTTAGATTTTCTTATTTAAAAGCTGGGTAGGATTTAGAGCTTAATAGGATTATATTACCCTTGTTTTGTGCAAAGGGCATTTGTAAGTTCCACTTCAACATTTTCAAGTCATTGCATTTGCTTATTAACTGCTTAACTCTGCTTATTGTGTGCTTATTTATGCTTAATATTGCTTATTATATCCATTTGAATGTTTTTCATGCTTAAGTTTTTGCTTAAAAGTGATTAGTTTGAGATTGCTTAAATTCTGTCAATTTTTAGTCATATTTGCCATTTAGAGTAGCTTATTATAATGTGCTTATGTTTCAAAATTTTATGCTTAATTGTCCTTAAATATCATTATCCTTAAATTGTCTTCAGATTTTAAGGCTTATTGTAATCTGTCTAAGCTTATAAGTAGGATTTCCAATTTTAAAGAGGTGTTTGGGTCAAGGTCTGAAAATGGGTGAAAATAGGTAAAATTTGTCTTTGGTTCAAGAATTTAATTTTACTTAGCTTTATATTAGTCTTTAAGTTAGTTTAATGTAGTTTTTAAAGTCTCAAGTCAAGTTTTCTGGTTCTGTCTATCCATTGTTTAAATCTGAGTTCTTGAAACTATTTCAAAATGTTTGTATTTGATCTTTGCTAAAGAGTTGTTTTGAAGCTTTATTTATGCTTCTTTTAGAGCCGAAATGCAGTAGTAAAAGTAATGGTTAAGTGTACCATGTGTATTGTGTCTTTCATGGAAGTCTGCCAAGTCTAGTTTAAGTCTTAAAAGTCATTTTTTTAATCTAAAAATTAGTTAAGTTAATGTTCTTTTTAGAATATGATTTTCATAGCATAAGTTATTGATAGTATGGACTTAATCTGTTTGTGCTTATCTTCCATTTTTTTCTTCTTTTACTAGCTTATTTTTAGGCTTGCAATAAGCAACTTTGTCTTTTAAAGAAAACCAAAAAATGTTCATTCTGTGTAACAGCCTTTTTCATAGCTTATTTATTTTTCAAAATGCTTTTTAATTAGTGATTTAAGTAGCTTATTGTTTAGGCTTTCTAGTGGTATAAGTCATTTTTCCATAGTGTTCCATTTAGTGGCTTAAAAATAAGCTCAAAAGTCCCCTTTTGGGCTGTTGGGTTAGCAGTTTTGGGCAGAAGCTTATTTGCTTATTTGAGCTATTTGGCTTATTGGAGTTGCTTAATTTAGGTTAAGTCCTGCTTATTAGGTTAGAATTAATCCCTTTTAGCTTATCTAGTTTAGGTTAAAGCTTATTCGAGCTTAATGGTACTTTTAGTTTAGCATATTAAGTTTAAAACCCTCCCAAGTAATGCTGTCATTTTTAGCTTAGCTTAGCTTAATTTAGTTGCTTATTTTTGACCCAAAATGCTTATTAGGTGTAGTGTATTATCTGTGTCAGCTTATTTGTTCTTTTTCATTGCTTATTTTGTTTAAAAAAGCCAACAGTTAGTCCCTAAAGTGTCCTAGTGTAAAAATAAGCAAACTGTCACCCTTTAATTGGCTTATTTCTGGCTTATTTTTAGTTTTAAAAAAAGTTGTCTTTTTAAAAATTGCTTATTTCCAGCTTAAGTTTAAGTTTGTAAAAAAAATGTTCAAAAATAAAAACGTTTGGGAAAGGGGAAGCCAATGGTGAGCAGGGCTCGAACCCCTGACCTCTACCCTCTCAACCAAACGTCTTAACACACACACCCAACACCACTACGCCCTTGGGACTTTTTCGTTATAAGTCCCAAGTGGTTTGTATTTAAGGGCTTTTTAGCCCATTTAGCTTATAAGCTATTTTAGCTTATTTAACAGTTTATTTGATAAGATTGTTACCCATTTTATTTTTCTTAGATCCAGCACTACTCAAGCTACTTTTTATATTTTTTTTAGATTTTTTATAATTATTTTAGTATTTTTAATCATTTAGTTTCATTAAAATCGTTTTTAATTCATAATAAATTATAAAACAAGTCCAAAAATTATCTAATCTTTTTTAGAAAATTTATTTATTTTTAGGACCTAGGAAATTTGAATTGCTTTCGTAGGGGTTAAAATTTTTAGATTTTGTTTTTTTTAACGCCGTTCTGTTCTTCTCGTTGTTTTCAAGCTTAAATTGCTTTAGTTTTTAGTTTAGCTTGCCTTTTAATTGCTTTTTCCTGTAGAGTTAGAAAACCCATTCAAAGCCTTGTTATATTCAAACATCGAATATCAAACCGACTCTCGACTTTCCATTGCACGCCTCGTTGGGGACACGACCCGGGTAGGTTTTTAGGGTTTTGCTTTGGGTAAAAGTGAAATCTTTTGAAAGCCTCACAGAATACATACTTATCTACTATTATTGATAGTATCCTTACGTATTTATATTATTATTTCTTTTATATATACGTATTTGGATCGAATCAGGTAGCAGTATGTATTCATGATCAGATGCTTTCTCCTGTCTAGCTTGCCCTGCATTATCATTTGTCTCTATACCTTCAACACTATTAGTTTGATTTCCTGTAGCAACTGGCTCATAATTCATACATTTTGTTAGTGAATCAATATCAAAGAGTAATTCTGGACCACTCCCTGCAACATTGGGTTTGTTTTCAAGAAAGTTTATGTGCAGTTTCTCCTCTACCTTCCTAGTTCTAGTGTTAAATACCCTAAAAGCATTGCTATTTATAGAGTATCCAACCAAGAGCCCCTCATCAGCCTTCCCATCAAATTTGCCTAGGGGATCTAAGGTATTAAGAATAGTCACGGGACACCCAGAAGATCTCATAAAGCTTATACTAGGTGGTCTACCAAGTAATAGTTCATAAGGTGTCTCGTTGTGAGGCTTGGTCACTAGAACCCTATTCTGAACATAACAAGCAGTATTAACTGCTTCAGCCCAAAATGTAGTAGGTAATAATGAATCTGCTAGCATAGTCCTAGCTGCCTCTATTAGTGTCCTATTTTTTCTTTCAGCAACTCTATTTTGTTGTGGAGTTCTGGCAACACTAAACTCCCTCTTAATCCCTTTCATCCCACAGAACTGATTCATTTCATTATTTTTAAACTCAGTTCCATTGTGACATTTGATGATTTTAACCTTATGATTTATTTGGTTTTCTATGCCAGTTGTAAAAGTTTTAAGGATCCTACTAGTCTCATCCTTAGTGGCCAAAAAGAAAACTCGACTAAACCTACTATAGTCATCAGTGACAACAAGACAATATATCTTGTGATTGATACTCCTTACAAATGTTGGCCCAAATAAGTCTATATGCAACATTTATAAAGGATGGCTGATAGAGCTCACAAGCTTGGTCTTACAAGAGACTTTGTATTGCTTTCCTTTCTGATAAGCAACACAAGAATGGTCATTTTCAAAAAGCTTTGAAGGTAAGCCTCTAACAAGGTTTCCCCTCACAAGTTTGTTCATAGTTTTAAAGTTTATGTGACCAAGCCTCCTATGCCATAAATTAGACTCATCTATTGTAGCCTTTGCAATTAAACAAGTCAAACCTCCTGAAGGAACAACATTCTTTAGATCAAAACTGTACATGTTATCCTGTCTGGGAACTTTAAGCAAGACTTGACTTTCATCAAGTAGCTTAAAGTCAGGAGATAGAATAAGACATTCAGTCTTAGTAAAAAGAACACTGTTTTTCTTGTCACACATTTGTGAGACAGAGAAAAGATTAAACTTAAGTTCTTTTACAAAGTATACATCTTCAAAGTCTAATTTCCCAGTCCTAATTTTACCTTTACCAGTGATTTTACCTCCTTTAGGACTTCCAGCAAATGCAACAAATCCTCCATCAATGTCTTGATAATCTGTTAGGTAGGACTTGTTCCCAGTCATATGCCTAGAGCATCCACTATCAAAAATCCCTTGATCCTGTAAAGCATATTGTGGATTACCCTGCACTCAAAATAAGAGAATTAGTTTCTCTTGGGGACCCAAGCCATTACTGACTTGAGTCTGCCTTGTAGTATCAAACTATGTCAACATCTTTTAAGCCTGTATGATCCACTGTCTTTGGGGGGGGGAAGTTTTATAGTCACTAAAACTTTTTCTAGGTCTCCAAATCCAGCATGCTGAGGGACTTTAATAACATTTTCCTCATTTCCCACAGTAGCACTAACTACTGCTTTTAGCCCAGCAGTAGTTACATTATTAACCTTAGCAGTTTTAACTTTTTCATTAAGATTATTGGTTTTAGCTGCTGATTTTTAGTTAAAAGCCCTTCTTACTAGTGAATGTGCTTTAAAATAAGAATATGTTGTGGGTAATGCATCATTCACTTTTGGTTTAGGGGCAGCAGTATTAACAGGCCTAGCAGTACTAATTGATGTTGCTGCTCTTGGAGAGCTTTGCTTAGCAGTATTAACTGGTACTTGTCCTGACTTTGTTACAACTGTTGTTGGAACAAAATTCCTTTTAGGATGTGGGTGAGTAAATTTATTTTGGTGGTTCACCCTCTGAAGCAATTGTTCTCAGACGGTCTAATTTCCTTTGACCATTAACATTCTCTTATTATTCAACATGATTTTTCTCACTTTTTATGTCATTGAAAATCATAGTCTTTGATTAAATGGTTGTAACTCCCACAAACAAAACAAGCTTTCTTTATAGACTCATAACCATTTCCTAGTTTCTGAGTCATCAACCCATTCCAGTTTCTTCTATTATCCCTAGGACTTTGACTTTTCCTAGGATACTCTACTTGCCTATGTGTGTTTTCCTTATTAACAGATTTCACATTCTCATCAGATTTGACAAAATTGATTTTAGTAAACTTTAGTTTTGTCTGATCAGGTTTAGGTCTAAACACACTATCATTTTCACTTTCAGTGGTCCCATTCTTCAATGATAGGAGCACTAGGCCTAACAATTTTCAAATTACTTTTCTAGCTTATTTCTTAAACTTATTTGTTTAAACCCAGCTTATTTGTATTCTTTGAGTCAAGTACTTAATATGTTTTTAGTTCTTGTCTTATTACTAGTGCTTATTTGTTCTTAATTTTTAGCTTAAAGTTTGGTCATAATCTTTAAAACCTCTCTTATAGTCAACTGTCTTAAGTGCTTCTAATTGCTTTTCTGCTTATTTTATTTTGCTTATTTTTAATCCTTTGTGCTTATTAGATACAGGTCTAGGTCTGTTATTGGATTATTTGTTTTACATTTGCTTTTTGAGTCCAAAAATCCAAATAGCTTAGGCTTAATATCATAACAGTTTTAAATAAGCAACTGTCACTTTTGATTGAGTATTTCAAGCTTATTATTAAGTTCTGTCAATAAGTCTTTTTATAAAAGTTGCTTATTTTAGCTTATAGTTTAGCTTTTTCAAAAAGAAAATAAAAAAATGTTTTTCAAAAAGGGACTGTCACAGAACTCGAACCTGTGACCTCCCTTTCACAACACACACTCACTACCATTGCGCCCTTGGGTCTTTTTCATTATACACTTGTTTCATTTGTTTCTTATATGCTTTTAGGATTTAGCTTATTAGCTTATTTGAATTTTAACAGCTTATTGAAATAAGCTGTGAATCCAATTTTTCTTCCTAAACCTTTATTTTTAGTTCAAGAATTTTTCTGATTTTTTTTCATAATTTTCAGTTTTTATTTAATAATTTTAATTAAATTTTTAGTTTAAAAAGCTTTAAAATTAGTTTTAAAAATAATAAAAATACAAAAAAATATAATTTCTGTTTTTAAAAATAATAAAAATGCAAGTGTTTTTCTGAAATGCGACTTCAAGATCCGCGTCGCAAAATTGACCAACAGAAAACAAGTTATGTTCAAGCCCCTCGACGTAGTATACTCTTGAAATAGTAACATTTCCCAGCTGATAGTCACCATACCCCATAATTCTTGCAATATGGTCATTCCCGAATCTAACTGTACCCAGAAATTTACTAACAAAGTTCATGAGCTGAGAGCGGTTCCCTGTCATATGTTTCGAACATCCGGAGTCCAGATACCAAAGAACAATCTAGACAACCTGTCATGACAAGAGAAGACGATGGAATATCTGTAGCATTGGATCCCCAAGTATGATTGGATTCTGAGTGGTTAGCATTCTTAGATTCTACAATCTTAGCGATATCAAAATGGCGCCGCTACCGGGGAGAGGTGTAGCAATTTTTACGGGATTATTCGTGTTCGAGCCTTGAAGATCATTTCCCCGTGAAAGTTTTCGTTTTATATAAAAACTCAAAAATATTTTTCTATTCTATTCTCTTTCTTTTATTTTAATATTGAAAAATAACCGTGTGTTAATTGTCAAATCGGCTCACCTTTAGTAAAACAAACTATAAGAAAGGTATAAGGAGGGTCGATCTTACTTCGACCCGAAAGGAGAAGGTTTTTAAAACGCTTCGCGCTTACCCGCTCCTCCGCTTCTTTGTGCGTTTTCTAGAGAGCTACCGTGCACCTTTGACTATCGGTTACCAAAAATATTTTTCTTTCTTTAATTTCTTTTCCTTATGTATTATTTTAAAAATCTATAAATATTCTTCTCTATCCTCTTATTCGTTTAATTCTTATTCTCTCTACCCTCTTCTTCGATAATTCTTCAACATGTCTTGGTTTTCGAGGTGCTCATGGTGTGGAGGTCCGTTTAACAGTGGAAATTGTCGGCATTGTACCAATGTGAGTTTCGAAGATGAGCCCGTCTATGACTCTAATCCAAATTCTTATAATCAAACTCCTGATTTTTCTAACCCACTTCCACACCACAACTACGAGACAGACTCGAGGTCCGACACGGGAGCAGCTTTTCAAGCAGAATTTGCAAAACTTCAGCAGAACTTTGAACAATTTATGGCTCAGCAGAGTTACTCATACTGTGGTGGTCCTTTTAACGGTGGAAATTGTCCAAGTTGTAGCATTATAGGAGCCGAAAACGAGTTTGTCCATGACCCTAATTCTTTTCCTTACAATAATACACCCAACTTTTATGATCAACCTCCACAGCCCCAGTATGGTTTTGATTGTCCGCCACGGCTCCCGCTTGTCTATGAGCAGGAACCAAGATACAATCAAAACTTTGGTGATAATTATCATCCACAAAATTCACTGAGTTTTTCTCAACAATATCTTTGTTGTGAAAACTGTAGGGGTCCTCATGAAAGTTTTTAGTGTCAACCGATGAATCAAAACTACTTTGAGCCTAATTCTAACTATTTCGGATTTGACCGACCCTCGCAGTATCCCATCGATCAATCACCTCCTCAAGAAATAAGTATACAAGATATGGAGCTTCGGAAATAGCAGTATTTAAAGGAAATGCAAAGTATAAATAATCAAATTCAGATTAAAGATTATCGTAATGAGAGAATAGATATTCATTATAGAAGGGAATGTGAAATTAAGATTGATGAGCTTAAGGCTAAATTCAATAAAATGAGTATTGAAATTAATAAAATCACTAAGGAGAAAGAGCTTCGACAACGAGAGCAGGTAGCTAATCTTAGTACTCATACTCCCGAACCTTCGCGACGTTTCAATTTTACTTGCTATGATGACGATGATGACGATGAGGAGAGAACTATTCCTTTGAGTGAAATTATTTCTCAACTTCCTCCGTCTATTGTAATCACCACTTCCCCTCCCGTCTTACCAATTGAGGATCCCTAGGACTCTCTCATCATGGGGAATGAGGAACTTAGCACTATTCCTGAAAAGGAATCGGACGAATTCATAAAGTCTAGTGTTGAGGACCTTGTTCCAATCCTAAGTGAGTCTGAGGATACATCCGGGAGTGATAGTGAGTGTGATTTACCTTCGTGTGATGATTTCTCTCCCATCAACATTCCTAAGGGAAAATTCATGACTTTCTCTAACCCACTCTTCGATTCAAATGAATATTTTATCTCATGATAACGAGTCACTATCCGATGAGGACGTTCCGGAAGATAAGGTTAAAATTTACTCAAACCCTCTTTTTGAATTCAATGACGAATATATCTCTAGTAACGTAAATCCTCTTTTTGATGAGGTGTTAGAGAACATCGAGAGTAGGGACTCTTATGTTTCTAACCTTGATGAGCCGGCTTTGCTTGTCACACCTTTTTCCGATGCTAATGAGGATGAGTGTTTCGACCCAGGAGGCGAAATTGATGAGATCGATGCTTTTCTAGATATGAATATTTCTACGGATATTGAGAACGGTTATCACGATTCGGAGGGAGATATAATCTATCTTGAGAGTTTGCTTATTAAGGACACTATTCCTAATCTCCCTCCCGAGGTATTTTTAGATCATGAACCAAGAAGCTTAAATAATAAACCTGATAATTTGAAGAGTATGGTCAAAGTTTTCGACCCCGGGATTCATGAGAAAACTTTTTCTCCAACATATGTGAGATTACCCTCTGAGGATCGCCATTATCTTTCCCTCACATATTTTATCCGAATTTTTCTTCCTTATTTCACTTATCTTGTGGATTCTTCTCTTCCTCTCTCCTCCGGGAGTGAGGATATCATTTTTGACCCCGGCATCTCCGCTTCTTCTCTAGAGCCGACGGTATCTCATCGGAGTGAAACTTTCATGTGCTTTAATGTTTATCTAAACATTTTGAATGAAAGTCCGATGGAGATTTGCTCTTCCACATGTTTCATCTCTAATATCACGATGATATGGAGAGAGTCAAGCTAGAGACTCGCACAAAAACAAGCGCTTCGTGGGTGGCAACCCATGCTTATCCCTAGTAGTAGTATATTAGTATAATAGTTATGAATAAGTGTGACGTGAGGAGGCTCGCCTCTTCCTTTCTCGTGTTTTGTGGCTTGTGTTTTATGTTCAGGATTGCCCGGATTATGAAGACTCTCGTGCTCGTGGTTTTGTCCATCATTTACTCAAGCTTCAATCCTTAGCATGCTTATATATGGGAATCTGATATCTTAGATCTTATTGATTAACGTTCATCTATTAGCATAATTAATAAACGGCTTTAGATTTACGTAGAGACCCTTTTAAACATTGAGGAAAATGTTTAGTTCTAGTATGGGGGATCTTTCGATTCGATCTTACTTGCATTTGCCTTGTCTTCACGTAACCCTGTTTTACCACCAAAAATATGTGATTTTAGGCCAAAATTAAAAAAAATTCAAAAATAAAATAAGTGTTTTGACACAAGTTTTTGTCTTTTTGAGAATAAATTTTGACTTGATCGAGCATGTTGCGCTCTAGCTTGCCCCTTAACTTATATAAATTTAAGCTTTTGCTAGTCTTTTATACAAGAAGCTTTAAAACGCGAATTCTAGCTTGAAAAATCCAAGAGTTTGCAAGTTTCCATAATAGACTTTAAATATGCAAAGTTTGTTTTATTAGACTAAGCATTCGCGGATCTTTTTATTAAAGATTTTAAATTTGCGAAGAACGAAAAATGATAGAGTTTTATATAAGTTAGATGCTAAACATGGAGTAGTTGGATCTCTTTAGAGGTCATAGAGGTTAATTGTGGCTTTTTGCTCCCATCAGCTTAATAAACATTATATTATTGTTAAATAAATAAAGTTACTTCAATTCTCAAAATGAACTTAATGGAGCCAAATGACATCATATGGTGATAGGTTGTCAATATAATACAAACGAAGGATGAAGAAAAGGCGAATTTGCGGAAGAGCAAGCGAAAGATCGATATTGGAAGATTCCATTTTGCTACGATGATGGATGATGAAGAGGAAAGTTCTATTCCCTTGGAGAGATATTTATTATTTCTGGACTTCCTCGTGTGTTGCAATCACAACAAAAATATAACCTTTTAAATCACCGAGGACCCGACTTTGACTCTCTCATAATGGAGGATGAGCATCTTGACACTATTCCGGCAGCAGAATCAGACAAAGTAATAAATCCTAGGTCGAGAAACCTTGTCCAAAAATATGGGAGGTTGGGGGGGTTCCCAAGTGAGTCCGAGGGTATTCCCGACAATATGTGTGATGTGCCTTTTGTGATAATTCTCCTCCTCTTGACCGATTCAAAAGATCAAATTTGATGATTCTCCGATCTAACGATGATATCCACTTCGATTGATGACGGATTCAATCTCTATTGACGACATCGAGTGTATTTTGAGGCACCACCTCCTGATTCGTGAGCTCAGTCACTTAGAGGTGGTGAGTTGTTATCCGGAAGTTGTGAGGATGATACTGATAATTCTTCTAAGCAATCAAACACGATATTCATCGTGAAAAATTGTTGAATGTCAATCTCTTATTACTAAGAACAGAAGTATTAAAAGATAATCCCATTCCCATCTTCCGATTTTGTGACCAAGATCCTCACACTTCTCTTAACCTTTCTTGGAGAACGAACACCTTTGATAACTCTTTACCCGAATCTGAAGCTTTTTGCTTTAATCAGGAAGAGATTAGTAAGTGGCAGTCACCACTTCTTATTCGATTTATCCTCTTCAGATTATGAAGGCATTCTTTTGTAGTGACCCCGATTCGGGAAATTCTTTTCACTATGGATGTTGTGGTGGAGGATGATTTTTGTATTAATCAAACAAGAGAGAACCAAGAGTTTATAGTGCCTAATATTTTTCCCACCCATCCACCTTCATCTAGATTCGGATTACACTCTTTCAGTGATTCCCATCCGATCGACCATTGTAGTTTCTTTTCCTCCAACTAGAAACAAGATTTTGATCCGGGAATTCATTAAGTCCAATCCAAGAGATTTCTATCACTGAATAATATTCTATCTTCATTCATGAGGGCGTGATCCTCTTTCTCCTCCAGTGTTTAACACTTTGCGCTTGTTCCCATTTTTCATCCAAAAATGAGATATATTTACATCCTGGTAGTCTTGCTTCAAATGATAAACACTCCTCTCTCTTATCTCATCGGGGCTTGTAATCCTTCAAAGATCATTTCTGATATTTCTAGAAAGCCCGATGATGAAATCTAGAGGGGACATTCCTATCTTGGATGTTCTGTTTCTCCATTTCTATCCTCCTTGAGAATCTCAAGTATGGGGGGATCGAGTCAGGCTCAAGACTTGTTAACAAAAATAAGCGCTTCGTGTAGGCAAACCCATGCATATACCGTAGAAGTAGTATGGTAGTTTAGTAGGAATTAACAGGTTTTGTGTTTGAGGAGGCTTGCCTCTTCCTTTCTCATGTTTTGTGTTTTGTGGTTTTGTTGTATGTTTAGGATTGCCTGGATTTTTGAAGCCTCTCGTGCTCGTGGTTTTGTCCTTCGATCACAAGAGCTTCACATCCTCAGCTTCATTTGGGAATCCAATATCCTAAAATCTTATCGACTAACGCTCATCTTTAACACACTTAATAAACGGCTTTAGAGTGATGTAGAGACCCTTCTTAAAACATTGAGGAGAATGTTTGGTTCTAGTATGGGGGATCTATCGATTTGATTGTACCTGCAGTCGTTGTTTTCATGTAATCCCGTTTTTACCACCAAAAAAATGAAAAAATTTAAAAATTTTCAAAAACAAAATAAGTGTTTTGTCACAATTTTGACTTTCCTGCTGGGTAGAATAAGAATAAATTTTGACTCAATCGAGCGTGTTGAGCTCTAGCTTGTTCCTTAACTTTTAGACTAAGCATTCGCGAAAATTTGCAAAGAACGAAAAATGATAGAGTTAAGTATGAGTTAGATGCTAAACAAGGATTATTTGGAAATCTTAAGAGCTCATAAGTGTATTTTATGGCTTTTTCTCCCATAAGCTTCAAACCGGACTAATAATACGTGCTCTCTTCGAAAATTAAACTTAAATCAACAATTTTTGAAATATAGGTCACTAACATTTTGTCTTAGATTCAAATATTCTAACTCTAAACTTTCTAAAAGAAAGTTTTCTCTATATATCGTGTAAGAAATTTTATAAAAAAAAAATGATGAGTAATAATTAAAAACTGTCGGGCTGATAAAAGTATTGTTGCATCTTGCCGGCTCACAACGATGTGCAGCCTTCTAAATGAAAGCCCATAGTAAAAATAATAATCCGATACCGAAATGTTTGCTGCATCTTGCGGTCTCACAACCATGTTGCAGGCCTTCAAAAAGGTTGAGGATTTACATTGTATCATGGTTATATTAATGTTAAGTGTGATATATGTGATTTAATAAATATAGGAAAAATATCTTTTTCTTAAATTTAAATACGCTTTTGAACTAAGACTATTTCATTTTACATTGTGATTTTATGTATATACGGGAAACCTAAGAGTTTTGAAACCGAAGGGTCTGTGAGCTCGATACTGAAGTCTATGTGGGTGTCAAAAAGCCTGGTTACTTAGCCCGCAAGGTTGAATGTGTCGAGACAAAATTCGCTACAACATGCGATGATCTCGCCTTCAAACTCTTTAGTCTCAGGGTGGTATCGTTAAGCATAGAAATTTTGCAAAACGTTGATCCATGGTTGAAAATATCCGAATTTGGCACATTCACCTAAGATATAATAATTGTGTCGGGAAGTGAAAAGTTTCACAAGTTTAAAATATGAGTAGTGTTAGCATCTTTACTTGTATTTAACGGTGATTTCGTTTTAAGTTTGGTTTGGAATAAGTGAAAAGTCGGGAACGATGAATTTATCATTTTGGGCATTTTAGGATTGAAATGTTTCTTGTTTCTATGATCTCTCTCTAAAAGTTATAAAAAGAACGAAAGTCAAACGATCTACGTTAGTTGCTTTAATAATAAAAGTAAAAAAAAAAATGATAAAAAAGAAAAATCAAAAATCTATGTGGAAATAAGAGTAGATATTTAAAAATGGTCCAATAACAGGGGATGTTCAAAACTATGATCCTTTAATTCCCCTTGATGAACACTTAGGTATTTTTCGAGGTAATTAGTCAAGGGGGAGTGAGATTCTTAGTTTTCTTAAGTGTTTACTTATAGCATTGCGTGAGGACACGATAATATCTTAGTAATGGAGGGGATTTTGTAGTGGCTTAATTACACAACCTTTTATTCATTAAAAACGGAACTTAAAAGACAAAAAAAACGTATCAAAATACATGTATTTGTATGTTTTTCATATAAGTGTCAGGAACAGATATCCGTGACAAAGACAAAAAACGAAGCCAAAACGACAAAACGAGCACGAATAAGAAAAAGCGTGAAAAAGAACAAGTCAAAGTCAACCCCGACAAAGTCAAAGGTCAAAGCCGAAGCCAGGTCAGCCCAACAAGTATTTATATACTAGTAAAAGCCCAAAAACACTATTGCGTGGCCCAAACAGTTATATTCTAAGCCCAATCCAACACTTAACAACTGTTAGCCCATAACACCATTAAACCCTTTACACCGTTAGTCCTAAAGGACTAACAATGTTAGTCCAAAAGGACTAACGGTGCAACATCCACTTAACCTCAAGGACTAAAGATGCAGAGTACAAAGGACCATGTCTGCATTACCACTATACAAGATTAGGGACTAATTTTGCCAAACCTACAATCCTCTACCCTGTACCCTCAAAACCAATTTTTCCCGCCCATATTATTGTTCACTGTCACTCTCCTTCACGTGCTACTGTAGCAACATGCTACAAACAACCAAAACTTTACCCCACAACAAAAATATCACCCTCAACATCAAACCCCACACCACAAAACCCCCAAAGCCATGTTGGTCAATAACACCGCAAGACCGCCATTGGTTAAGATCTGAAGAAAAGAAATCAAGGGTGTAGATCATATTGATTGGTGCCAAAGGATTTTGAATGGCTGAGATGATGACTAAGAGACCTCTCACAACAAAAACATAACAAGCACACAAGGGCTGCTCAAATTCATCTATATAAAAGACTTAGGCTTATTTTCAAAGGAGTGTAACTTAGGAGTAGGTTAATTTTAATTTTAATGTCATTTTAAATTCTGTCAATTTACTTTAAAAGTATTTGTAACCTGTTTTCAATTTAATGAGAAAGTTCAGTGTTTAAGTTTTTTTTTACAATTCTGTCTCTTTTAATCTTTAGGCATTAAAGCTTATTTTTGTTTACATGTCATTTGTAAAAGCTCTCATAAGCCTTTATAATCTATTCTATTTCCAAAGCCTTTTCCATTAGCTTTTGTGAGTTTTCTATGTCATTTGAAATCAAGAAGAATGTTTAAGCTTTTGGAAGATAAGCTAACCAAGGAAGAGCTTATGGATGCTTAGATTTGCTTATTTAAAAGCTGGGTAGGATTTAGAGCTTAATAGGATTATATTACCCTTGTTTTGTGCAAAGGGCATTTGTAAGTTCCACTTCAACATTTTCAAGTCATTGCATTTGCTTATTAACTGCTTAACTCTGCTTATTGTGTGCTTATTTATGCTTAATATTGCTTATTATATCCATTTGAATGTTTTTCATGCTTAAGATTTTGCTGAAAAGTGATTAGTTTGAGATTGCTTAAATTCTGTCAATTTTTAGTCATATTTGCCATTTAGAGTAGCTTATTATAATGTGCTTATGTTTCAAAAATTTATGCTTAATTGTCCTTAAATATCATTATCCTTAAACTGTCTTTAGATTTTAAGGCTTATTGTAATATGTCTAAGCTTATAAGTAGGATTTCCAATTTTAAAGGGGTGTTTGGGTCAAGGTCTGAAAATGGGTGAAAATAGGTAAAATTTGTCTTTGGTTTAAGAATTCATTTTACTTGCTATTAATTTAAGTCTTTAAGTTTAGTTTAATGTATTTTTTAAAGTCTAAGTCAAGTTTTTTGGTTCCTGTCTATCCAGTGTTTAAATCTGAGTTCTTGAAACTATTCTAAATTTTTGTATTTTGATCTTTGTCTAAAGAGTTGTTTTGAAGCTATTGTTATGCTTCTTTTAGAGCCTAAATGCAGTAGGAAAAGTAATGGTTAAGTGTACCATGTGTATTGTGTCTTTCATGGAAGTCTGCCAAGTCTAGTTTAAGTCTTAAAAGTCATTTTTTTAATCTAAAAATAATTAAGCTTAATGTTTCTTTTTAGGAATATGCTTTCATAAGCATAAGTTATTGATAGTATGGACTTAATCTGTTTGTGCTTATCTTCCATTTTTTTCTTCTTTTACTAGCTTATTTTTAGGCTTGCAATAAGCAACTTTGTCTTTTAAAGAAAACCAAAAAATATTCATTCTGTGTAACAGCCTTTTTCATAGCTTATTTATTTTTCAAAATGCTTTTTAATTAGTGATTTAAGTAGCTTATTGTTTAGGCTTTCTAGTGGTATAAGTCATTTTTCCATAGTGTTCCATTTAGTGGCTTAAAAATAAGCTCAAAAGTCTCCTTTTGGGCTGTTGGGTTAGCAGTTTTGGGCAGAAGCTTATTTGCTTATTTGAGCTATTTGGCTTATTTGAGTTGCTTAATTTAGGTTAAGTCCTGCTTATTAGGTTAGAATTAATCCCTTTTAGCTTATCTAGTTTAGGTTAAAGCTTATTCGAGCTTAATGGTACTTTTAGTTTAGCATATTAAGTTTAAAACCCTCCCAAGTAATGCTGTCATTTTTAGCTTAGCTTAGCTAATTTTAGTTGCTTATTTTTGACCCAAAATGCTTAAAAAAATTTTTTTTATAAAGGTTGTTAAAATGTTTTTTAGGTGTAGTGTATTATCTGTGTCAGCTTATTTGTTCTTTTTCATTGCTTATTTTGTTTAAAAAAGCCAACAGTTAGTCCCTAAAGTGTCCTAGTGTAAAAATAAGCAAACTATCACCTTTAATTGGCTTATTTCTGGCTTATTTTTAGTTTTATAAAAAAGTTGTCTTTTTAAAAATTGCTTATTTCCGGCTTAAGTTTAAGTTTGTAAAAAAAATGTTCAAAAATAAAAACGTTTGGGAAAGGGGAAGCCAAGGGTGAGCAGGGCTCGAACCCCTGACCTTTACCCTCTCAACCAAACGTCTTAACACACACACCCAACACCACTACGCCCTTGGGACTTTTTCGTTATAAGTCCCAAGTGGTTTGTATTTAAGGGCTTTTTAGCCCATTTAGCTTATAAGCTATTTTAGCTTATTTAACAGTTTATTTGATAAGATTGTTACCCATTTTATTTTTCTTAGATCCAGCACTACTCAAGCTACTTTTTATATTTTTTTTAGATTTTTTATAATTATTTTAGTATTTTTAATCATTTAGTTTCATTAAAATCGTTTTTAATTCATAATAAATTATAAAAATGTCAAAAAAATCTAATTCTTTTTAAAAAAAATTTCTTTTATCATTTAGGACCTAGGAAAATTAGAATTGCTTTCGTAGGGTTAAAATTTTAGATTTTGATTTTTTTAACTGCCCTACCACGTTTTTCGTGTTTCACAAGCTAAATATGCTTAGTTTTTAGTTTTAGTCTTGCCTTTTAATTGCTTTTTCCTGTAGAGTTAGAAAAAACCGTCCAGTCAAAAGCTTATATATTCAAACATCAAATATCAAACCGACTCTCGACTTTCCATTGCACGCCTCGTTGGGGACACGACCCGGGTAGGTTTTTAGGGTTTTGCTTTGGGTAAAAGTGAAATCTTTTGAAAGCCTCACGGAATACATACTTATCTACTATTATTGATAGTATCCTTACATATTTATATTATTATTTATTTTATATATACGTATTTGGATCGAATCAGGTAGCAGTATGTATTCATGATCAGATGCTTTCTCCTGTCTAGCTTGCCCTGCATTATCATTTGTCTCTATACCTTCAACACGAGTTACAAGTAGGTAGTTTGATTTCATTTAGCAACTATGGCTCCATAATTCATAACATTTTGTTAGTGAATCAATATCAAAGAGTAATTCTGGACCACTCCCTGCAACATTGGGTTTGTTTTCAAGAAAGTTTATGTGCAGTTTCTCCTCTACCTTCCTAGTTCTAGTGTTAAATACCCTAAAAGCCTTGCTATTTATAGAGTATCCAACCAAGAACCCCTCATCAGCCTTCCCATCAAATTTGCCTAGGGGATCTAAGGTATTAAGAATAGTCACAGGACACCCAAAAGGTCTCATAAAGCTTATACTAGGTGGTCTACCAAGTAATAGTTCATAAGTGTCTCGTTTGTGAGCTGTCACTAGAACCCTATTCTGAACATAACAAGCAGTATTAACTGCTTCAGCCCAAAATGTAGTAGGTAATAATGAATCTGCTAGCATAGTCCTAGCTGCCTCTATTAGTGTCCTATTCTTTCTTTCAGCAACTCTATTTTGTTGTGGTTCTGGCAAACACTAAACTCCCTCTTAAATCCCTTTCAAATCCCACAGAACTGATTCATTTCATTATTTTTAAACTCAGTTCCATGTTGTGGACATTTGGGATATTTTTAACCTTATGATTTATTTGGTTTTCTATGCCAGTTTTGTAAAGAGTTTTAAGGATCCTACTAGTCTCATCCTTAGTGGCCAAAACAGAAAACTCGACTAAACCTACAGAGTCATCGTGACAACTAAGACAATATATCTTGTGATTTGATACTACCCTATACAAATGTTGGCCACAATAAGTCTATATGGGCAAACATTTATAAAGGATTGCTGATAGAGCTCACAAGCTAGGTCTTTGACAATAACTTTGTATTGCTTTCCTTTCTGATAAGCAACAAGAATTGTCATTCTCAAAAAGGCTTTGAAGTAAGAGCCTCTAACAAAGGTTTCCCTCACAAGTATGTTCATGTTTTAAGTTTTATGTGACCAAGTCTCCTATGCCATAAATTAGATCTCATCATTGTTAGCCTTTTGCAATTAAAACAAGTTAAACTTCTGAAGGAACAACATTCTTTAGATCAAAATTGTACATGTTATCCTGTCTGGGAACTTAAGCAAGACTTGACTTTCATCAGAGTATCTTAAAGGCAGGAGAAAGAAATAAGGAGACGATTCATCTTATGTTAAAAAGAACACTGTTTTTCAAGTCACACATTTTATGAGACAGAGAAAAGATTAACTTAGTTCTTGTACAAAGTATACATCTTTCAAAGTCTAATTTTCCATACTAATTTTACCTTACCAATGATTTTTACCTCCTTTAAGGACTTCCCACAAATGCAACAAATCCTCCTTCAATGTATGATATTCCTGTTAGGAAGGACTTGATCCTAGTCATAACCTATAGCATCCACTGTCAAAAATCCATTGTATCCTGAAAAGGCATATTGTGGATTACCCCTACACTCAAAAATAAGAAATTAGTTTCTCTGAGGGACCCAACCATCACTGACTTGTGCCTGCCTTGAGGATCACATAGTCAAATCTATTTAGGCATTATGAATCCACTGTCTTTGGGAGATATGGTCAAGTTACTTTTCCTGTTGGTCCTCCAAAATCAAGCATGCCTGAGACTTAACAACATTTTCCCTTTTTCTTCGCCTCAGCAGTACTACTACTACTTCTGGCCCAGCTGTAGATTACATTATTAAGCTTCCAGTATAAACTTATTCTTTAAAATTATTAGTTTTAGCTACTCGATTTTGTTTAAATGGCCTTCACAATGTTAATGTGCTTAAAAGTAAAGGAAATTTTTGGGTGGGTAGATGCAACATTCACTCTGGTTTAGATGCACAGTATAAACATGCCTGGCAGGACTAAATAGATTTTCTAGCCCTTGAAGAGCTTTGCTAGCAGCCATTAAATCTGGGCACTAGCCAGACTTTGTTGCAACTGCTGTTGGACAAAATTCTTTAGGATGTGGGAGAGTCAAATTGTTTAGATAAAGGTTCACCCTCTAAGCATTGTAACCATACTGTTCTAACTTCCCTTTAACCATAACCTTCCCATAATATACAACACGATATTTCAACCATTTTATTCTCATAAAGTCTATAGTCCTTGATTAAATGAATAGACTTCCACATAACAAACCGAGGCTTTCTTATTAAACTCAAAATCATCCCTTAGTTTTTGAGTCATTAGTCCATTCCAATTTCTTTTATCAACCCTAGGACTCTGACTTTTCCTAAGGTTTTCAGCTTGCCTATATGTGTTTTGTTCAATAACAGATTTCCTAGTATTTTCATCTGATTTAACAAAATTGATTTTAGCAAAACTAGGTTTATTCTGTTCAATTGAAGGTCTAATCACACAGTCATCATCACTATCAGACTCCCACTCTTCAATAATAGGAGCACTAGGCCTAATATCTTTAGGTTGTTCCAAACTATCCTTACTAGACTTAGATGCATTTGATTCATTTTTAGGCACACTAGTGATAGTTTTCACTCATTCATTAGTCCTTAAAAGACAAAATCATCTAATTCCAGCAAAGACAAAAAGTCAGGGTCTTAGATGGCATGTAGTTCCCAGTGTAGGGAGGGGGAACTGCATGATATCCCTCAACCTTCTTAAACCTATCAATTACTTGATTATTTTACTCTTCAATCTCATTCACACTACTATCAGATGCACTTTTAAACACTTAACTTTATTCAAATGACAAACAATAATTCATTTTCATTTATTTGACTGTTAAAACCAACACCAGACTTGTTATTAACACTTATTTGATTGTTTATCAGTTTAGTTAGCTTCATAGATGATGTTTCAAACTTTTCTAATTTTAGTTTTAAATGATCTTTTTCTCTTAAAGCCTCTGCTACCTGATTTTTAAGCTCTGTTATAGAATTATCTCTTACCTTAACATCCATATTTCAAAAATGCAATGTCTTCCTCATATACACTTCTTTGTTTTGATGAACAACATTTTAGCTCGTAAGATTCTAAGTCTAATTGATAAAGCTATTACTTCTAGATAGCTTTTATTTAAACATCACAGGTTGATGATCAAACATTTTTGAAGAGTTTGATAACATACTAAACATTCATTAGAGCATTTTATACCTCAGTAATTTGAGCTTGATGAACTGGATTAACCTGAAGACAAATGGCCATTCAAGCAATGTCACTGGGTCCTCCTTCAGCCCTAATAAAAGCTCCAATCCATAACCCAACCCATCATAACAACCAGGCATTAGCAAGAGTCTCCACAAGTACAACCCTTCTTGTATTATCTCCATTTTTGTTCCCCTGGTTCCTTGGTACCCTGCATTCTCTAGCAAAGTGACATCTCTTGCGGCAGTTGTAACATTCAACCTTTGTCTTATCAAAGCCAAAAGTTTCTTTGCCATTGAAATTCAGATTCCTTCCTATCTTCCTTAAGAATATTTTCACCCTTATGGTAAGCATGGCCACCTGCCATTTGAGATCCATCTCTTCAAGATCATCAGTATTAATCTGCCCCAGATCTTCATTGTCTAGCTGTGGACTATTAGATTGATTGATAAAAAGGAAAACATGACATCATCAGCATAGGTTGAGGAAGAAGCTTGTCCCTTTGAACTAGCAGCAGGAACATCATAAGCAGTATTAACTGCTTCATTAGTACTGCTAGTATAATACAAAGTATACCAATTGTGGAGATCGTTTAGACCCCTTAGATCGTTATTAAGACTCATCTAGGATAATAGAAACATCAAAGACTAACAATAATGCAGCAGAATAACAATAATACGAACAATGATGTTTAACAAGGTTTTCTTTTATTCATTCACAGCCCCAAACGATTCTTGAGGCTACACTATCTAACTAATAAACTATTAACTAATTAACTAGCTAATTAACTAATACACACGCTTTCTTTGGTGTGTCTAGACTCTCATTGGGAGAGATCTATGTTTTCTGTGATGCCTAAAACCATATGTCTGATATCTCTTTATATATCTCTTTATATACTAGAGATATCTAGGTTTACAAAAGATAAGAACAAATTACAAAAGACAAGAACAAATAATATCTTCCTAACATATAATATTATCTTCAGTATCTTATCTTCATAAGGAGATCTTCCTGAAATCTTCACAAAATCTCCATCTTTTGAAGAATTTCTTCTTTGGCCATTTAAATCATTTGTTTCAATTCTTTATCACTTTGTCTTATCAAATCAAGAATCCCAACAAGATAAGACAATCATTGCACTATTAAACAAACCTGTATTTTATCGAATTATTCATGGTTGATACGTTTTCCTTACATTAGTGTTTGACCGCTCCTCTATTGTTTGCTTGTCTTCTTGCGTGTGTTTATTGCTTTACTTGTCATCAAAACCCTAGGTTAGATAACTAAACCTCATGCCAGTCTCTCAGACTAAAACCCCCCTTTTGCATTAGTTTTAGGTTTAACTTAGATAACTAAAATATTGTTAGAATTAGGAATTAACGCTCTCGCTCTTAGTGATCGACACCCTACTTACCGCGAAACTACCACCGACCGGGTACACTGCCCGTTAAAGTGTTGTTTTTAGGTATAGTCGGCATAAAATAAATTGTAAAACTTGATACATAAAATAACACCTACACGACGACACACCAAGTTTTTGGCGCTGTTGTCGGGGAGCGAAGTTGTTTAATTCTTATTTATTAGTGTTTTAGTTTAGTTTAGATTAATTTGCATAATTGCATGTTTGTTTTGTGTGTTTAATTTTTTGCATTGTATATTTTTGCATATTGTGTGTTTGTGTGTTTTTCTGCATTATTCAAAGTACGCTGTAAATTTTTACAAACCTATACGGCATATCCATCCCTTTGGATACGACGTATAAATTATCTTAACCAATACAGCGTATTCTGTTCATAAAGTCCATACGACGTATTCAGGTTAATTGAATACGGCGTATAGACTATCTGATACATTAACAGACTCTTAATTTTTGTATTCTGTTTTCGTGCTTTATCATATACCTTCTTCCGGAGCATATACTGCTGATTGTTTGTCCTCTGTTGCAGGTAGTGCGGTACAAGGAGTTCGGAGAACTCATTCAACCTTTTAAAGACCCGGAACGAGTATCACAATTGGATAGGAAGCTTCGCAAGACAACTAGTCTTGATTGTTTGAGTTTTCTAGGGACTCGACCTTATTACTGATCCCGTGAATCAGTTTTGAAGAAGAGATTACAAGAAACAATGATGGAACTTACTTTGGAAGAGTCTTTAAGCATGTTCATGGCCGAAATTACAAAAAGGCTTGATGAAAACACCAACTTGATCAAGGAATTACGAGCCTCCATGGATTTCGCATTAAGGAATCAAAAAGCCTCGATCAAATCTTTGGAAATCCAAGTCAGGCAGATGAGCATTATTTTGCATGAAAAATTATCTAGAAATTTACAAAGCTCGATTGTAATTAAGCCGAGGGGTAATGATGAGACGATTTCTACTTCTGTTAAAGCTGACAAGCCTTCAATACGCCGTATTGATGCTAGCCAATACGCCCTATCGAACGTATAGAACAAAAACTTATTTTCTGAGTCAAAGAAAACGACTTTACCTTCTCCGAATCACTTGAATGATTTGGGCCGAATTGAAGGAAACTAATGGAGAAGAAAATCTAGAAGCTCATTACACTAATGTAAAGCCTCTTGGCAAAGCCTTGCCTCGAAAGGAGAAAGACCCAGGGAGTCACTTTACCTTGTTTCATTAATAATATATGTTTCAATAAAGCTTTAGCTGATTTAGGAGCAAGCGTAAGTGTTATGCCTTATTCGACCTATACTACCCTAGGATTAGAAGACTTGATTCCTACTAAATTAATTGTCGAATTGGCTGATAGAACAGTGAAACGACCCAAAGAAATTGTTGAGAATGTACTATTAGGTATAGATTAATTTACTTTCCCAGTAGACTTCATTATTTTAGATATCCTCGAGGATTTTAAGACCCCCTTGATCCTAGGAAGACCTTTCTTGTCTACTGCTCATGCTATTATAAACATGTTTAAAGTAAAGATAACTTTAAGCGTTAGGAATGATAAAGTTTTCTTTAAAAGTAATAAATCTACCAGTAACATAATTAAGAGGGTCTATACATTAAGTTTGATTAAGAGTATGGAACTTGATTTAGAAGCTAGGCTAATGGGTAATGCGTTGAGGAAGAATAGATTGCATGACCTTAAATTTGAGGATTACATTGAATTAAGTGATCTAAACGAACCATTAGAACTTAGGCATGATCAAGTAGTTGACTTAAGACCCACCATTGAGGAAGGTGAGGTAATTGATGCACCCATCATGGAAATGGTCAAAACTAGGTATGATAAGATCACCAACAGAATTGAGGATTATCCTAGTTTTTGCAACCTCGATAGGAAGATTCATGTCAATGATGCTTACAATTTGAGGTTCTTCTGCATGATAGGTTATTGATTGTGTAAATACGGGCACGATCAGGCTTCAAAGAGATCGAAGAGTTCTTGCGATGGTTGCTGGGTTGCAAAGTCTTGGATAACATGTGTCAACATAAATGGAAACACTACGTTAAGTGAAGTGCAGGGGGTGTCCCTGCGAATCACCTCCGGCATGAGAGTAAGTATGTGCTTTGTAGAGTAAAGTAAGGTAAAATGAGTGTGTATGAAAAGTGTTGTCATACCTGGAGACCTGACTATCTATTTATAGGTGTGAAAATAAGATGGACGAGGCCTAGCACAAAAACCAATGAACGTGGGGGTGTCCCATGATTTAAGGGGTGATTGCAGGAACTGTGTACCACGATCTCTACCTTGGCGGGAAATCCTTGGCAGAGAAGGAGAACGTGGGTTTTGACTTAGCCAAACCTTTGCCCTAGTTTCATTAAAGACCTCCCGCGAAGGGTGTAGGCCTTTGCATGGCGGATTCCCATACTGGTAATCATTTCGAAGATGATTTTACGCCACTCGAAACTATTCGAAGATCTTATAGTGTAATTAGGGAGAGGATCCCATTTGAGCTCGAAGGGGAGACCTTCAAGCCGGAGAGGGGGGTACTTCATCAAGCCCCCCAATCGAATGTAATGTATGCATCTATGGATGCATTGCTTTCGACTCAATCAAAAAATTACTTCAAGGTCATATTAAATGTCTAAGCACATGTGTTGTTTGCATTAAATGCCACTCTCTGCGTACGACCCAATTTGATTCACCCTCCGCCATTAAATAAACTGCTACCATGACTTTGCATATTATTGCCTCCCGTTACCCTCTTCAATTCCGC